>PVJO010002881.1:0-133741 GCA_004026905.1 Hystrix cristata | reverse complement strand
GAGGAGAGGGGTAATGTAGCTCATGTTTTTAGGGAATTTGTCCATGGTCGCCTGGCTCCAAGGGGGAAACCTCACAGCAGAAGGGCACAGTGGTGCACAGCTGCATAGTTCATGGGGACAGGAAACAGAGCACACTAATAAAGCCAGAGAGGAAGAGGGGAGGGACCAGACATAGACCCTCCCTGACCCATCCAGACACATCTGGAGCCTGTCCCACCAATCACCCAGGCAGATCCCAAAGCCAGTCAGGTTGACAGTCCAATCACCTACCCTACCACATTGGAATTGTTCCCAGATTTTTGCAATTGTCTTTACATTACCTATCTTAATTTTTCTCTTAAAAATTTTATAGTTTTCCCTAAGTTATGTTCTGAAACAGAGAATATGAGTTTTCAGCTGTTCAGAAACATATGCCAAATTATTTCTCAGAAAAAGGTATCCACATACAGTGACAGTATCATATTTGAGATTGCCATTTTCCCTGTGTTCCTGCTAGTGTAGGATGGTGCTTTAATATATTTTTTAAAAACTTAAAACTGGTAAAGAAGAATGACTTGAGGTTTAATTCTTTGGTGAGTAAAGACTGACTCTAGCGATATAAGTAAGATACAGTCAGGGAGCACGCTTGGCAGAATAGAATCGCTGTTACCATAGACTGGTTAAGAGATCAGGAGAGTTCAAAATCAGACAGAAAATGATAAAAAATGAAGATTGGAACAGCTGTGAAAGTCATTACAAATTCACACTCTAAAACCCTGTAACTTGTCTGAGAAAAAGGTACAAGAGAAAGAGAATAAGAAACCATGTCTAGTATTTCAAGCCTTAATTCTAAGCCAGTAGTATTAGTTTGGTTTTAGTTTTGATAAATGTGGGAGTCATCTAAATAGATCGCTGATTCTTCCACAGTTGAAGCTAAAATAAGTTAGCTGGTAAGACGAATGGAGAGGAAGAAAGAAATGAAACCTGGTCAGAAACTTGAGGAATAGAATAAAATGAAGTGAAAATAGGAGAGGGGTGAGGAAAAGAGGAAGGAAGGGAGGGAGGAAAGCATGAAATTGATTGGTATTGCTTTCATCTGCAGACAACAGAAAACTTCTCAAATGCCACCCTGAGATTCACCTTTTTTATCCACACCTTGTATTAAAACAAAAAGTCCAAAGATACGAAGCCATTGTTCACAGCTGTGCAGCTGCTCTCTGCAACCAGAAAACACAGCTTATTTTACTTTTCTGTTCCCCCTCTTAAAGTGCAGCTTCCCCACTTCCCTTGCCCTCCCTTGTAGGAAGAAAAGTGGCTAAGCAAAAACCAAGTCTCTTCCTTTTCGAAAGCTTTCCAGAAGTTTCACTCTTGTCATCTGCTTGTATTTCATTGACTAGAACTGGGACAGACAGCTTCCTGGAAACCAATCGCAAGAAAGAGGGCGTGGAGAAGGGCCTCTTGGATAGAACGTGAGCCAACCAACAGAAGTGTCTGCTTCTTTGCTATACAGTTTTACATAATGTTTAGTCTTAAATAGGAAACCATTATATTACTAAGCTTTCTACTGAATTTTTGCTGGCAGACAACTTAAAGAAAGCACTACAAGTTGTTGTCCCAGTCATTTTAAGGCTACTAATTCATAAATTATATTTTAAAAAAAGATTTTGTATATTTCTTAACATGCATTTTCCACACAATAAGTTCAGTAAATCAGTAAAGTATACAAACCATAATCTAGTCCATTTTAGATTAATCCATGTGTGATTTACCTAAAGCAAACCGTGAATCTCGATTTGCTTTATCCAGTTACACAGTCTGGTTATGGCTCATCTTTCCACTCCATCGACTTGCACTTCTTTGAAAAATGAACATTACTCTTTTAAAGATGGATAAGCAAGTCACAATTAGGTAAATCTGTGCCTCCAAAGATATAAACTACATCTGCATTTCACGTGCAGATGCTAGCAAAACAGCATTGTATGAGCCAGTTCTTAAGAACCAGCAAGACTCGAACTGATTCTGGGTTTGTTGCTCAGTTGTGACTTTTCACAGCAGATTGCTAGTTTTTTATTGGTTTAAATTACTTCTCAAGTACCACTGAGCTGGCACCTTTTGGTATAAGGATGTGAAGAACTAGCTCAGTCTTAACATGCTTTCCCCTACAAGACCGTAACCTCTATGAAGTTTGACAAGAACTGTGTCTAAGTGTCTAACCACTTCTCAGTCACTTCCCCAAGCCCGAACGTAGCGCCCATGACTCCTCGAAGCTTTCTGCTGAAGCCAGGTGTGATGCTGCAGCCTGCTATCCCGGCACTTGGGGAGCCCAAGCCAGATGATTACAAGCTTGATCCTGGCATAGGAAACTTACAGATTTTCAAAATTTAAAAAAACATTTTAAGGAGAGGGGATGGAACTAGTGTTGTAGCTCAGTGCCAAGGCCTAGGGTTCAATCCCCAGCATTACAAAAAACAAAAAAGCTTTGTGTTGGACAAATGACTAATATCCAAAGTGCCCAGTATATTGTAGGTGCCCTATAATCATTTACTTTTCCTTTGTATTAACTAGAATTGTTAGTGTCTTTGATACAAATAACTTATTGTTTAGTTACTATTAAAATAAACCTAAATATAACCATCTACCAATGGTTACTATTGGTACTATTCTACCAGAATAGTAGAGATGTTTGTCCAGAAAAATAATCTAAAGAAATATGTGGTATTTCTATACTTAAGTCCTATAAAAATATTTCCGAGCAGGTAATTTGAACTGGGGATATAACTGAGTGAGAGAGTGCTTGTGTAGCATGTCTGAGGCCTGGATTTGAGTCTCAACAATGCAAAAAAAAAAAAAAAGCTGATTTGTTAAGTTTAGTATTTTCTAGATTTGATATTCACCTGTTTTGAGTGACCCAAGTTCTAAGTGAAAATGTGATTATGATTAAAATTAATTATATCTATGACTTAAAACAATT
Source organism: Hystrix cristata (assembly GCA_004026905.1). Taxonomy (NCBI): domain Eukaryota; kingdom Metazoa; phylum Chordata; class Mammalia; order Rodentia; family Hystricidae; genus Hystrix; species Hystrix cristata. Next base: position 130,791 of record PVJO010002881.1, on the reverse strand, counting down.
TTATACTTAAAAGAGATTCTGAATAAAGAATTTCCTCCTGGGTGTGGTGCTTCTGGCAGACTGGGGCAAGAGAATTCGAAGTTCAATCCTAGCCTGGACAATTAAGCAAGACTCTGCCCCAAAATGAAAAAAAATTTTAAAAAGGGCTGTAGTTATATCTCAGTATGAAAGAGATATACCTCCACAGCCCACCTCCTCTCCAGGAGGAGCTCCACAAGGGCAAAAGATTTTTTCTGTCATGGTCACTATGGCAGCTCATTATGTGAAAATGGACTTAGCATGTGGTAGACACTCAGTAAATATTTGTGAATGAACAAATTCATGTTGCATGAGTGAGGAAACCAAAGCATCCGATGCTTTCATATTGCATCATCTTCAAAAATACAGTAACCAGGATTTTGTGCAATTTGTCATTATGTGTTATAAAACAAACCATTTCCATATGTCACTTGTTGGCAGGTGTCTTAGTTTCTTGTTGCTGGGACAAAATACCCATCACAAGCTAAAGGAGGAAAGGTTTTTCTGCTTCACAGTTTGCAGAAGGTTCCAATCCATAGTCAACTGGCTGCAAGACAGGGCAGCATGACACAGGGGCATGGCAGAGGAGAAACAGTTTATGGCATGGCAGGCAGGAAGCAGCTAGCCCTCGTTCTTTCCCTTTTTATGCCATCTAGCCTACAAGCCTTTTAGTTGGTGCCATCCACACCCAGGGTTTTTCAGTAAATCTGTCACCTGTACCCAGAACTATGCCAAACCAATCAAGAGAGTAATCCAGCATCACAATGATCCAGTACCACACACCCATGATCTACACACTTCCCAAAAGCCCCACCTAGGAGCACATGAGGCTTTGGGGGCACACTGAGATAGAAGCCATAACAGCAGGAAAGAACTTGACAACATTAACAGGCCCAAGAGAGGATGCAAGAACTCAATTGGTTATCTCAAGGTGGTGACAAAAATGAAACATTCTGCATAAATGAGAATGAAACCAGGACAAGAATAATCAGATGTGTGACTGTTAGATACCACTAAGGTATCTGCATATTTGCACATTATTTGTGTTTAGGTGAACTATAGGGTCACTTCCAAATCAAAGTGCAGTATCACATCTTCGTGTTTCTCTTACATCAATCACTATGTGGTATTTATAGACCACAAGGCATTTCAGTCTCTGAAACTAAGCAGAGTAACATGGGGGAATAGATGCATGGCTGAACGCTGTATTTTAATTCACTGAGGAAAAACTAGATAGAATCATAATATTTTCATCCTCGTATTAGGCCTGGTACTTTAATGCCTAAATATTAAGATGATAGGTGTTACAGAAAGAGTAAATAAATACAACAGTGTAAGTCTATTCAGTTGTTTTCGAGCCGTTTTATTGAAATACTGTCTTGTTTACAATTTTCAACTCCACAAATCTTCATCAATTATTAAATATTTTTCTCATTGAACAGGGTGACTGTATTTTCTCAGGAAAAAACATCAGGTGAAAGGAAAGGCTTACTTTAAAGAGATATGAATTTTTCTATATGAAGGAAATTCTATAGCTTAATTATACTACCTACCCCAGCCCTACACTAAACATAAAATATGTAATTCAGTTTATTACATAAAGAGAAATATTAAATTTATTATAAAAAGAGAACACAAACATAAACTGCATTATTTATTTATTTATTTAAAGGTACAAGCAGTTCTTTCCTATTGTGATAAAAAATAAAGGAAAACGTTTCATAGAATTTAACCACTGTGTCAGGCAGCAGTATGCTTGGACGCACCCTGCTGATTATACTGAGGCTACAGTGCAGGTAACCGGACAAAAGTCAGGGGACAGATCAAGCCATTGTGTTTTACTGAAATGCTATCCCGTCCTTCACCATCAAAATTTTGATTATTTTTTCAATAAGATGGTTGTATTACTACATTATTTATTCATGTATCAAAATTATGTATTAAAAATTTTGCTTGTGTAGTGTTCATTTTAGAAATACAATTTGCTATTAGCGTGGCTCTCTGTTTCATTATGAGCTATGCTCATTGTTTATATGGCTGCTTTCCTGCTAGAACTCTTACCCACATTCATGAGTTCATTGGGCAGCCGCTGAGACAAGAAACATATGGCCGAGTCTGCTGCGAAAATCTAGACACACACCATGGGTAACTCTATCTCTGTTTGTGCATGTATTTGACTTGTATCCATTCATGCACATCTACTTTTCAGATCTGTATCTCTTACAATCATTTGATAATAAAAATATTTATATAATTTAACCCTCGCATTACTTATAAATACTTCCTTTATTTAGTGACATGTATTCAAGCAGCAAAAAAAATTTTTTTTGCCATTTTATTTAGAAACATCAGAGTTACGAGATGTGTAATTCTCTATGAATTTGGCAATAAAACCTAAACTTTAGTTTTTTAGTTCCTATTTCTGAGCTTTGTTTTGGATTGGGGTTCAAGGTTAATACCAGACATACTCAAACTCATTTTAAAACCAAAATGCAAAATGTAGTGCTTATTCTTAACGTCACACAGTCTAAGAATTATTTTTTTACAACAAGAAAGCAAACTTAATTCTTTGAAATATCCAAGCTGAAGGAAAGTTTTTATTTTTAACTTGAGCATGTTTTTTAAAAAACAATTCCTATAATTACCTTGGAATTTTGTCAAAGTAGAACTCTCTGAAAATTGGTAGGTCCAGATCTTAACGTGAACATAAAAAAGGTACTTAAAGGGCATTAATAGCTAGCAAAGCACATCTAAGTTAAAAGGGGAAAGGTTTAAATGGTCAGAGACCTTTGAATAAAAAAGAGCAGTAAGCGAACGTCTTAACCACAGAGTAATAAATAAGTCAGAAGTACAGACTTTCCCATTGCTCTATGGGCAGAATGCTTGTGCTGGGATCTTGACCTTCCCTAAGTCAGTTAACCCTTCGGTAACCTCTATTTTCCCTTCAGGAGCAATACCTGCTTGTGAAAGAAATGCTAGACCATAGAGCTAAAACTATTATTTTACTATTATTATTATTATTTTTACTACTATTATTATTACCAACAGAAAGGTCATTTCATTCTACTACAATGTAGTAGAAGTTTGATAAACCTCTAGTGTATACTGCTGTCTAAACACTGGGGGATGGGGAGCTCAGATTAGAGATATGGGTTTTTAAAGGGGTAAGGAGCAATAGATTAGAACTAAATTTAATTTTCTTTTCTATACTATTAAAAAAGAACTAATACTGCTTTACAATCTCATGTGGGTTTTCATTTATAGAATGTTTTCCCATCAGTTATTGCATTCTCTTGTTTCAATGTAAAACAATGTACTAAGTGTTTGATGCGTATTTTCTCATTTAATCCTCAGAGTGACCAGTGAAGTAAGTGTTACCTTCTCTTCTATCTCACAAAGAAGAAAGCTGAGACGCATGGAGATTGACTTGTTTTCAAGGTAACATAGCCAATAAAATGTGGAGCTGAGATTTGTTCCTTGGTTATCTGACTGCAGAAGAGTATTGTGAATTTTTGTGTATTCTCTACCCACAACTAGTAGACAGGTAACTTGCTAGTAAACCTTTAGGCACTTTATGATTGAAGCCTTGCTAAGATCATGTAGTCTATATACGTCAAGTTTGGGATCCTGGGTCTCAGCACATTGTTCTTCTAATGAAACTAAATTATTGTTAAGGCTCTTATACCCCCCCCATTATGATTCAAGTGAGGAGCTTCAGGAAAAGATTAGTGAGCTTTTCCCTAGCCCCTTACCTGGAGTCCACAGAGTTTTGTACTTTTTATCCAGTTTGCATATTGCTCCTTATAAATGGAACTCACTGACTGCAAGGACCTTCCTTAGGGAACAGTTAGATCCCGTCTATGAAGCTGTAGACATCTTGTGATTTCAGAGTGGAGTCTATGGACTACTGTTTGATTGGATGCTAGTAGGTGATATTCGCAAACATCTTGAAAAATTTTGGCTATATATATTAAATATCTTTCTTTGATGAAGATGCCACAGAGGCTATTAATTTGTCCCTTGGCATTATGACTCTGGAAGACGGCACTAGGCAGTATATACAGTGGTTTCCACAGCTATGTAATTGTACACTCCATCAAACACACTTTTCAACTTTCTGGGAATCTTTTCCCAGGGAATTTGGGTTCTAAGTGGCTCTGGGAGACTGCAGTACTGCCCAGAAATTCTGCACCACTGCCCAGCCCATTGACTGTTCCCCATCTCCTATCCTACCAATGCCTGTCCCCATCCACATTCTCTACTCAGGGGCTTGCTTCTTCCTTTCCTGACAAATAGATTAAGTGTGTACATGTATAGTTTCACACTGAAACTACAACTTTTTATGCTTTGCCTTCCTTGTGCTACCATTAGAGACCATTGGTACTCTTATCTCGGGTCAACTCCTACACTTTGGGCATTAGATTGCTTGTCTTCTCACCCATGTTCGTACATCATGCCAGTAATTGCTTCCTCCTATCTGCACCACTAGATTTCCCTTCTCCACTGATCATTCTCTTCAGCATATGATGTGCTATAATTTGCCTAATCTTAGAAAGTAAATGCAAAAACCATTCTCCTGGCCATATAGTCCCCTCCCATTTCTCTGTTCTTTGTAACTACAACAGTCTGCCCAAAAGTGCTCTATTTTTTTCTATAGCACTTAATTTCTCTTCTCCCATCTTCTCTTGAAACCTATTCAGTAAAACTTTCATCCTAGCAGTCTATTAATCAGCACTGGTTAAGGTTAGCAATGATTAAATCCAAAACACAGTTTACTCATAGTTAGTGCTTGGTCTTCGTCATCCTGACCTATCAGTAATTTAGCACTGACAGGTAAAGAAGATGGAGTTAAATACTGACACTGACTGTTAAACAGAGTGCTGACACAATCTTTACCTTAAAACATTTTATTTTTCTGCTTTCCAGATCACTACATCTTCTGACTTCCTTTTTTCTCCCTTCCACCTTCCCTCCTTTCCTCCCTTTGACGTCTTCCAGCCTGGCCCTGAACTCCTGGGCCAGTGTAATTCTCCCACGTCGGCCTCCAGAGCAGGCAGACTATAGGCAGGCACCACAGAGCATGGCTTTCTGCATTTTCCAGCGTTCACCAGTGGTTCTCCTAACTATCTCTGCTCAATCCTCTAGTGTGCTCATAGCATACTGATGACTTTAACTGCTGTCTATACATTGATAACGTTCCAACATGTATCTTAAGGTGCCTTTGGCCCTAGATTTGAATATTCTACTTCCTACTCTATTGCTACATTCATATCTGTTATAAGCATCTCAAATTAACTTGACTAAAACTGAATTCCATTTCTTATGTGATCCTACCCTGGTCCTAAATCTATTCCTTGTAGCCTTCTTCAATTCAGTAAGTAGTAATTTCTTATCCTCCCCCATGCTTAGTTTAAAAACTTTAGTATCACTCTTGGCTTACTCTCTGATAGCTCATTTGTGTTTAGTTAGTAAATTCCGCTGACTCCTACCTTCAAATTTTATCCAGGATCTGGTGTTCTCTCCCTTCCATTGTTATAGCTCTTCACCCTTCTGGATTATTGCAAGAGCCTCTTAAATTGGCTCTGTACTTCCAGCTTCCTCCTTCCAGACTCTTCTCAGAATACTATGGAGAGGGGATCTCTTAAAACATGTGTTGGATCTTATCTCACCGCCCCTCCATTCAGCCTTCTCACAATGGTGACCCCTTCCATCCATACTGCAAAAGTTTTTTCAGACACTGTCCAGACAATCACGTCAGGGCTAACTGTGGTCTCTTGCACCCCTTCAGTTTTTTCTTCTTATTTTCCAGCCCCTCTGGGTGCCTCATGGTTCCCGAACACAGCAGGCCTTGTGCCACGGAGCTGCGCACGTTTGCTTCTCTTTTTCTGCCTGCCATACTCTACACTGCATCTCCTCCCATCCATTATCCTCTGACCCTATCAGTGATGCTTTCCTGGACAAACATTTAAAAAATGGCAAGCTCCTTCTCATTGTGTCCTATGCCTCCATCTGTTTTCTGTTGCTATAACAGAGCTCCAGAGACTGCGTCATGTATACAGCAGAGAGGTGCACTTTGGCTCACAGTACTGGAGTCCAAGAAGTCCAAGAACATGGAACCAATTTGTGTTTGGCTTCTGCTGGTATCTCATGCTACTTCAATTCATGGAAAGCAGAAGGGCAAATAGGTATGTGCAGAGGAGACAAAACATGAGGAGCGCTTCACTTTATAATAATAATAATATAATAATATAATAATAATATCATAAAAATACCATTTTTGAAGGAAATCCTAATTCCATTTTAAAATTCCAATTACAACTAGATAAAAATAAAATGCAATTAGGCGTTTGGTCAGTAGACAATGCTGTATGAACTCCAAACTAAGGAACTCCACAGCTAGGAGAAGGTCAAAGGAAATGGTAAGAGATTCTGGCTAGGAAATGATTGAAATTTATAAACACATAAGTCAGGAAATAAGACTTGACAGAAATAAGCTACCTCCATTGAGATTTGAAAGGATTACAGTAACAATATTCAGAATAAAGATAGCTCCTCATATGCTGGTGAAAGTAATATGAAGACTAAAAAATAATTAATTAGTTAAAAATGCTTGCTGAAAAGAAGACTGATGCAGTGAACCAGGATGAAATAAAGAGTAGTGGCACTCCCAGAGACTAAAAAGAGATGCTTAATAATGTAAAAATAGTTCATTTTTGGCAGTATTTTCCAAGAAAAAGGCTGGCCTGACTCTGGAATATAAATAGATGCCCTTGATGACATAGTCCATTAGTGGAGAAAAACAGTTCATTGAGCTCCTAGAGTGATGAAAATAACCCCCAAGACCACCCAGCACATCCACTTTGGTCCCAGACTTGCCAAGACATTCCAAAAATTTTGATTTTTCAATACAGGTTGGTGGGCAAGGATATTATGCTAAATTTCTCATTATTAATTCTGTGTCATCCTTGTACAAAGAATTTGTATGTGATTTAGGGCCCAGATGAGCTTGTTTTCTTTTTCAGACAAAATTATAAAGTAGAGGCATTTTTCTAGAGTGCTCCCCTATCAGACATTAGACTTTACCTTCGGGTTTTCACTCCATAACCTTCCCATAATTGTATTACTTCCCTAAGAACTAAAGTATGTTTGCTAGTACTTTTGTGCCACCTGATAAACTTATGGGGCATTCAAAGATGTCTGTTTTTAGGCAGGTGCTCTACCACTGAACTACACCCCCAGCCCAGATATTTGTTTTTAAATAGAGAGCTCTTAGGAACTAAAGGTTAGCAAAACCAAAGCATAACATACACATAAAAGTGGAAAGATATGATATACTAAATAATAAGAACTACCATTTATTAAGTGTTTGCTATGTGCCCGACTCTCTTAACACATATGTTAGGTTTAATTTTCGTGTGTTTAAAACATTTGAATGTTAAGAATAAAAATGCTTTTTACCTCTCTATTATAACTCAAACTACTGAAATGTAAGACTCCCAGTGTCCCCGATGGCGGAACTTTTTGTGTTGTCAGCTCAAGTTTACTCATTAATTTCCCAAATTCAATGCAGTGAATTTAAAATTTCAAATCAACTCACAATTTGCTCTCATTTCTCTTGAAAGCCAGAAATTGAATTAATACTGGGATCAGAAAGTGATTCAGGACCCCAATCATACAGGAAATATCACAAAGAATCGACAATTGGGATCACATCAAATTAAAAAGCTTTTGCACAGCAAAAGAAACCACCAACAGAGTGAAGAGACAACCCACAGAGTGGGAAATTTTTTTTTTACCAGCTATTCCTCAGACAAAGAGCTAATATCTAGACTATATAAAGAACTCGAAAAAATCAGACCCCCCTCAAATTTGAAGACCCAGTCCAAAAATGGGCATCTGAAATGAACAGATACTTCTCAAATGAAGCAGTACAAACAGCAAGTAAATATATGAAAAAATGTTCAACATCACTGGTCATTCGAGAGATGCAAACTAAAAACAACTCTGAGATTCCGTCTCATTCCAGAAAGAATGGCTATATTTCTCAAGAAATCAACCAATAACAAATACTGGCAGGGCTGTGGGGGAAAAGGAATCCTTCTCCACTGTTGGTGGAGTGTAAATTGGTACAACTAATATGGAAATCAGTAAGGAGATTCCTCAAAAAACTGACACTAGAGGTTCCATTTGACCCAGGTGTTCCCCTTTTTGGTATCTTCCCCAAAGAGTTAAAAGCATCACACCACACCAATGTATGTACACCAATGTTTATACACACAGCACAATTTGTAACAGCTAAATCTCAGAAACAGCCCAAATGCCCATCATCAGATGAATGCATAAAGAAAACGTGGTTGTTATATACAATGGAGTACTACTCTGCCACAAAGAAGGATAAATTTAAGTCATTTTTAGGTAAAACCTGCACCTTCTAAGGGAAATAAATTGGACACACATGTTTACATATCTCATTGTTTCTTTTGTGTGAGAAACTGAAAGTACAAATAAGGTCCAAAATGGATAGTAGATATTGGGAAGTAGAAAGAAAATGTTCAAATGGGAAGGGGAACAAGAAGGGGCGAGGGGAAAGGGAAGGAAGGGAAAAGAAAAAACAGAGAGAGTATAAGAAAGGAATGGAAACAAAGCTTTTGTAAATAAGGAGGGGAAGAAGTGTTGGAGGGAAAGGCGGGGAATGGCAAGAAAAAGAAGAATCACGGTATGTTATGTATAGGTACAAATTCCCTATGATGAATATGATCTTTATGTATACCAAAAGTACCAATAAAATTAATTTTTAAAAATGAGTAAGGGAGTGACTGGCAAAAGTACCATCCTGGCCCCAGGATGGATCATCTGGTCTGGGTGTGTTACCCCTCTCTGCTTGTTCAGTTCTGCAAGTTGTAGCTGGTCCCTCCTGGACTTGTACATGTGCTGTGTTCACCTTGGAGTCCCTAATTCTCCAGTGGTCTCTGGATGTAAGACCATGATTTCTTCATCTTCCTCGTTCAAACCTGTAGTCCCTTTGGACCAGCTCTTGTGTCAGTGCCGGCCCCCAGTGGCTTTCTTCACACTACACGTTAGGGATCTCCAAGGCCTTACTTCCGCCACTGGTGGTCCGCAGCATGGGTTTGATGCTGGACCTCAAGCTTCTCTAGAACACCTGCTGTGCAGTGAGGGTTTTCCTGGGGAGACCAAGCTAGAGCCTTCTGGTCTTGGATCCCCTTGAACTTTCCGCCCACAATCCAAGGTTTCTAAACATGACTCTTAATAACCTATCTATCTTCATATTTGCCTGCTCTTAATTTTAATTTTTATTTATTTGTTTATTTTTTGATAGTGCCATTGGTCAAACCCAGGGCCTCACATATGGACAAGTGCCCTATCACAGCTAAAGCCCCAGCCTCTGCTCTGAATTTTAAGCTCCTACTTTCAAATTTAAAATGAAAGAGTGACTTTTCTGTCCCTTCCTTAAGCAATGAATATTACCTATTCAGTGAGTACCGCCTTGAGAACATTAGAATGACTACAAACATAAATTACATTTGCTAAATTTTCAAAATCATCCTTCCCAAATTATTTTTCCAAGACTATTCTGGCTTTATTCAAATTTTGTTTATCCACTAATTTACCTTTCTCTGCTCCAGCCTGAGATCATTGAGATACATGTGTATTAGAAGAGAAGTTGTCACTTGTTTCATTATTAGGTTGCCATGGTTTTCTGAAGAATTTCTTTTGCCTTTCTTCCCCTCCTAATCTATCCTACAGAAGGCACTTCCTTGAAGTTGAGATAATTGAGAGTAACAAGAGTTTTACTTTTGGATTGTGGGAAATGATGAATAGCATGTCAGTGCATATGATTGTCCCATCACTGGGCCCTGGTAATCTTTCATCATCACAGCATCTCCATTCTTCAGGGTTCCAAGGTCCCCCTCACCGATTTAGGCTTTGCATGACTAACTGCAGTTTCTCTTCATATCTTGAATATGACATCATGTTTCTTCTTCCAAACTCGAACTCTTAAAACAACCTGCCATCTACCCTGTTTATGGCATAAGTTGGTACCCATAAAATTCTATGAGAAAGATTATTTTTTTGAGTATTCCACAGTCAGAGCTACTGGGTTAAAACGTAACACTCTATATTACTTCTTTTCTTCTTTCAGCTGATTGTCAAAATCTGCTCAGTGTACTAAATATGATGGTATAAGGTTGCAAACTTGGACTTCATTTCTCTCACAGGATCATGGTTCCGACTTGCTCCAATTCTTTTGAAAGTTTGAATTAGTTCATAGTATAAATATTCTCTGCATGAATGTTCCTGGAATTTCAGGCGGGTCTCTATGTGTAGCAGGTTTAAAATTTTACGGTCCCTAACCTTGGCATGCAAAATTCTAACATTGTTTTTTTCTCCTCCCATGAAATTAACTCAGCTTCCATTTCAAAGATGCCAGTAAGACAACTTCAGTAATTCAAGATTGCTAGTTGTTGATAGTTTGTATATTGGCAATTCAAATTAAATATTCAGTTCATGGACTACTCCCTTCCTTTCCTTCCTTCTCTTCTGGTAATCTGTGTTGAGATGATTGCTTTTGCTTTTCTGTCATCCTGGCACTCAAGAATTTCTTCTGACCCTGCTGGCCTCCAGTGAAATTTAGCTCATGCTGACTGAGCCCTGTTGTAGTGCCTTGGGACCTGCTACTGATGCCATAATTCCTTCATGGCCTGTTGTCTCAGCATATACGTAACCTTGGACCTCTCTGGATTGTGCTGTTTCTATGCCCATGAGAACTTTCATGTACACATCTTTCTCAGCCCTATTTTTCCACTCTTCAGGAGCCATGCAGGAAAATTGCTCCAAAACACATCTTATGACGTTGTGTCTTGGGAAGCTAAGCTCCAGTCCTTTGTGTTCTTGGAACATCCCCCCAAACAAAGGGTTACATACTGCTATCCCTCATAATTTTTGCTCCAACTTGGTACAGAGTTCTGGGCACTTCTTAAAGATCTCTGTCTGATCTAATCATGTTTGTTGCAAATTAATTCATTCTAGCCAGCTAATTCTTATCGCCTTTGGAAACCTGCTTTGTTATCATCATGTGGGATCTTTTTTTGAGGGGGTGCTGGGAGTCAAACTCAGGACCTTGCACTTACTAAGCAAGTGCTCTACACTGAGCGAAATCCTCCTCCTCTATGTGGAGTCTTTTATAGTATAGCTTATAGTATAAAATCTGTTCAGTAAGTCAACCAAGTTCTGGATCTTTGTAACCCACAAATCTCTTTTTTTAAGTAAGTCCAGTTCTTTCTTTTTTTTTTTTTAATGGTACACTTTAGGTGTACATAGTGATAACATTCATCACAGGGAATTTGTACCTGTACATGATATATCTTGTTGCTTTTTTTTCCCCATTCCCCTCCTTTCCCCTCACCCCCTCCTCCCTCCTTATTTACAAAAGCTTGTTTCCATTTTTTCCCTCTATTCCTTACTTCTCTTGTCCCTCTGTTCCTTTCCCCCTCCCTTGTTCCCTTTCTCATTTGAACACTTTCTTCCCTTTCCCAATATAATACATTTTAGTCTTTATTTATACTTTCAGTTGCTAAGTCCAGTTCTTGTGAACCAAAAATGCTTTCCAATATTTCACATGAAAAATCTTGTGATGTCTGCATTTCCCCCCTCTTCTTTCTAGAGAAAAAGCAAAAGCCAAAAGAAGAAAAAGTGGATATTAAGATCTATGTTTAATCAACTGGCTCCAAAATCATGTATAAATGGCCAAAAGCCAGAGTAGGGGGTTAAGATAAGCAATACAGAGGACTAGAGCTTAGACAGAACCACTTGCGGGAGACCAGGAACTCTCCCCAAAGTGCAAACACTGCGTTGCTTGTTTCCAAAATGGGTCCAGGACTGTGTGACAGGCCTGTCACAGAGCCCCTCAAGATGTGTGTGGTTAAGATATGGAAAAGAGGTAGGGCCACACAGAGTCACCTGGAGGAGCCGTCACTTTGAATAGTAGGCTGCCTCTTTGTTAGCACAGAACAGGAAAATTTCTGCTGGGAGGGCTTCCTGAAACCATGACCCGGAGAACAAGCCCATGCAGGAACTTATATAGTCTGATAAAGAGGTATGAAGTAAAAATAGAAAAAAATAGTAAAACTTTAGTAGAAGATAAAGAGCATATTTTGAACATTATACAGTATTCCTAGAAAAAATTCTGAGCATATGATTAAATATCTAGCCAAATCGTCCTTCAGATATGAAGGCAAAAGTCACTTCAGCAGCTTCTGAGCCAAGAACATGGGAAATGTTGCCTCAATGAACTACTTTGAGGAAATTCTTGCAGACCACTTGGGAAACTTTGGCTGGGGCTTTGGCATGGGACAGGAAATCTATGTAAGTACAGGGAAAACGTTGACCAAATGTGAGGCTGCAAGGTGACAGACTAGAAATACGCTTTCTGTATCCCCAAATGTACAAAGTACATAACTGAAGAAAATTTGAGAGGAGTGGGATGAGAGTTGAAGTAAATTTGCTGGTAGTTTCCTCTGTAATAGTTGAGAGTCAGGAGATATTATTTAAAGCTGGCAGATCAAGTGACAGAAGGATTTGCATATGTAACTGTACTGTTAAGCTCTAAAAAAGATAATAAAGAAGGGGAAGGAGAGGAGGAAAGAAACAGAAATCCACTAATTTTATCATTGCTCATAATAGAAAGTTAATAGATACTGTCTAAAGAAATGGAAAACTAAAGATATTATATTGCTATAATTACAAATGTTCCACTGCTGAAATATAGGAAAACAAAATTTCTAAATAATAAGGGAACTGTACAAACACATAGCCACAAATAATACAACCATAGAGTTAAAGGCCTAAATAGCCATTAAAACTGGAATTACAGGACAAACCAACCCCTCTGAAAATACAATATACATTTTCTCTTCCTTCATTAGATTGCAAGTTACATACAAGTGGAAATATAGATTGCCCAGAGTCATAGATACTTAATAAATATCAACTAGCTGAACAAATGATAGAACTAAGATATCGCTCATTAATAAATATCAATGAGCTTTATTCTGCATGAAAGGAGAAAGATTTCAGAATGATCTTAAAAAAAAAACTTAAAAATTCTCATTTCAAAAGGTAAATTACGAATGTTCCACAAAACAAAAATTAAAGAAATCAGGGCCCGGAGTATCAGGTATAGTGGTTTTCAGGCCAATAAACATTAAGTAAACCTAAGAAGTTTAACATAAGAACCACAGGAGAGGTAAGAAGTTTGGATATTTGGATACTTATATGCTTCACACTCCTCTCTCCCTAAAAGCAAAAGAGAGATAAGGCAGAAATTTCAAAAGGTACAGGAAGAAACTGGCAGAAACATACCAAGGTAGATCCTGCCTTTTAACCAGGGAGGTGCAGGGGAAGGTGGTCACACTGCTCTGGAAGAGCAGTTGTTACCGGAAACAGTTACTGTGACCATTTGTAGAACATACTTCTGCAAAAGTACTTTCAAAGATTTATCATACGTAATATCTCACGTAGTTGTAGTTTATTTGCTTTAACCATTGTATGAAAACACTTCATTTAGTCATTCTGTCCCAGGACCTTTGATTTATTTTTAGTTTTTGTGCTTACAGACATTGTTATGACATGTTAGTCCTGTATAAGTCTCTGGATACATGGATATATGCATGCAAGTTATATCTCTTGGGAATACATCAAGGAGTGGGATTACTGCTGTGTTACAGAGTTCCCGGATGTTCAACATGGCAGCCCAGTATCAAATTAGCCTCCTCAGGAGTTGAGTCACCTACTTTTGGTTGCTTCACAGTATACTTCCCCTTTATAATTGTAGTATTATCAGAATACATTACTTACTTTACAAAGTACATTTTAGAAGTTAAAGAAGATTTTTTCGTCTCATCACTACATTCTCTGTGCTTAGAGAAGTGCTGGGAAAAATTTGTTGAATGAGTAGTGTTGCGTTATGTGAGAAGTAAATGAATTAGATTTGAAGGTTTGTTTAGAAGTTGAAGTTCAACTGTTCTCTTTTAAAATTAAAGAGATTTTATTTCAAATGTGATACTTACATTATGAAAACACGGGGAAAGAAAGGAAGAAAATACTTTACAAATGGCATTTGGTTTTAAAGTCTGTTGTCTCCTCTAAAGATAATAAATTATTTTAGAATTTAAAGACAAAAACATAATTGTTATTCCACTATATTTTTCCCATAATGTTGTTCTATTTCTTCTCTTTCCTGAGGCTCTCTCTGAGCTTTAGCTTCCTTATTCTAGTTTCATTAGCGGTATACCAAAAAAAAAAAGAAAGAAAGAAGAAAAGACACATTGGATAACATTTCAGGAAAGTTTGCCACTGTTTTCTCATATTATGTTGAAACAACTTTTGGGTTAGAGAGGGCGTAATTATATGGATGAGGTACTGTCAGGTCAGCATAGGTGAATGGATCACCCGGGATCACATGAATAGTAAGTAAGGGTCAGGATTTGAAACCACACCTGTCTGATTGCAATGCCCATATTCTTTTCCTTTTCCTATCTTCAAAATAAGGATAGCTAATTAAGTTTTCCCCCTTAATTTCTAAGAAATATTAATCTTACTTTAGGAAGTTCAAAGAATACAGAAAAAGGAAAATACTTGAAATCACCTGAAGTTCCACATTGATAGGCAGTGTTCAACATTTAATTAAAATTTCTTATTCTGTTTGGGTATGTGTTGAGGGGTATGTATGTATATACATCATAAAAAAGCTATAGATGTTGTTTTTGAGACTCTTTTTTCATTTAGTAATGAATTGCAGTAACGAATTTCAATATCATTCAATAAAAATACCTACTTTGGGGCAGAGAATGTAACTCAGTGGTGGAGAGCTTTCCTAGCATGCACAAGGCCTTTGTTCAATCCTCAGTAACAAAAAAAGAAAAAAAGAAAGGTATACATTTTTAATGACTGCCCAGTGTTCTAATGTATGGATATGTAGTAATTTATTTTATTAGTCTATAGACATGTATTTGGTTTACTTAGCAAATTTTACAAATATATAAAATGTTGTAATAGATACTTTCATATATGTATCTTTATTTTCCCCAATTATCTTTTTATGATAGATTTCTAAAATGAAACTGACAGAGCTCGTATGATGAAACACTGATTTACCTGATCCTACATCCAAAAAACTCCTATGGCAAGGTTGAGGTTACCTGTGAAACAAAATTATTCTATAGATCAAGAGGTGGTTAGGTGGAAAAAATTATATATTTTAACCAACATGTTTTGCTGCAGCTGCGATTTGACTTTTGTAGAAGAGAGAGAGTGGAGGTTGGTTGTGCGCACCTGTCCTGACCTGAAGTCAGGCAGCAGCTCATAACACAGACACAAGGATTAGTGCCATACAGGCAAAAGAAGAGATCTGAGTGGTCATTAAAGGCCACCAAGCTATGCTTATATATTGTCTGATCTCTTAGGCTTCTTGTGGATCCCTTACAAAATACTGAACAGTACCCTAGACCTGTCATTAACCCTCATCCTGCTCTGAAAGCCTGCAGAATATGTCACCATGGTGAGGTAGGCAAGTTTTTAAGTCAGAGAAAACTGTTAAGAACAAGGAATTTAGTGACTTGAGTTTCTGGTTTTCTTGGGTCTTGGTTAATTGGGACCAGGGAAGATGCTTACTGAGTTGGTAGAGATTCTGCCATCTCAGATGACACTCAGGTACATGTGCAACTAACACCCCCGTGTAATTTGTTACAATCCCTTTTATTTCCTGTCCCTCTTTCCTCCTCATTCTTCTATTCATCTTTGTGTGAGATGCTGCTGCTTCTGCTGCACTTTGTTGGCTTGCTCTTATTCAAATTAAAAATCTTAAGGTATTTAAAATCATGTTTCTTTTTAAAATTCCCTTCCTAATGACCTTGGTGAGATAAGTGGGATGTAGAGCGAACACGTTTGGACAAGACGGCAAGAAGTGAGCAAAGGAGGCAGCATGTGCAGGGCTTCAGGGAGGGCTGAGTGGGTGGTCCGCGGAGGTCCGGGGAGGTCCGGGTGAGGGCAGCGACCTGTGCAGACTGCGGGGGCGGGAGTATGAATGGACACGTGTGTGGCCGCGGGATGTTTGGCTAGATTCCTTCCCGGCCACCCTGCGGGGATTTGCAGGGGGTGTAAGATGGAGATCTGGGTGCTGCGTTTTCTTGGAGCAATCCAGCAGTGGGACAGTGATGTTGGTTACCTGCCAGTGTTCCAGATGTGGTTACTTCACCACCTGGGATCAGGTAAGCAGACGGCTGCCAGATTCCCTCACTCATTCTCTTGCCTTCCTCTTGGAATCTACTTTTCTTGAACTTCTAAACTTACATTGCAAACAGTAGGTAGGCTTTTTGAGAGAGGGAGCGAGCGAGAGACGGAGACACAGAAAGAGAGAGAGAGCGCAAAACAAATGTGTTTCAGAGAGAAATAAATCTTGAGACAGTCCACTGGGATAGGGAATCATGGACAGAGGGAGTTGGTTTCAAAGAGTGGTGATTAGATTATTAGCATAGAAAGGTCGTTTTTGGATATAGCGTGCTGGGCTGGGACTGGAGATGGGACAAAGATAGAAGAATATGAAGAAGAAAACCTTGACATGAATAGGGTGGAGTAAGCTTTTCATGGTCTGGGACCTTGCCTGACTCATAGGTCATTTGCAATGAATGTTCACTGAATGATTAAATAGAAAACTGTTAGAGAAAAAAAATTATAAAAAGTCAGAATTTATCAATTCAGATTTATTTATTTATTTATTTATTTATTTATTTATTTATTTATTTATTCTTGTATTTATTTATTTCCACTGCAGAGCAGATCAAACTCAGGGCCTGGTGCACATTAGGCAAATGATCTACTACTGAGTTACACTCCCACCTCATCAATCTGGATTTTAGTCCACCAACATTTTGTAAAAATGCTAGAGTTAAAAAAGGTTTTAGAGAGGTGGGTAATAATAATGCTGAAGAGTCCAGCACCGAGGACAACTTAATTATGTAAACATTTGCCCAGCCATGAAGAAGAGTGAAAATCGAGACCTGGATAATGTGCATATTCCATTACCACTTTAGCCCACTCTGGAGAAACACGAGAAATCATCTATTTGGCATGTGGAACTCCAAGCTAGATCAGTTGCTGTATAACACAGGGTCATTCAGTTATTGTGTTCTCATTCAATAGCCACAGATAGTCTCTACTTTTAATTTTATTTCCCAAGTAGAAATTTCTATTTAGGAGGTACCTTTTACCACTAGTAGAAGCGAGAACTACAATCTATGTGGTAGTTAATTTTTCAGTGTAAATTAATAAATTGGCATTTTCTCTTATGAATGTGTTGTAATTTGGTTAGTGTGAATCAGCTCCCTGGAGAGAATTGAAAATCCAATTTTTGATTTTGTGAAAGTAAAGAATATAAATATTTATTTGATATGGGGCTGTGGCATAATGGTATGTGTTCCACACTCTGCATGTGTAGTATTTCTCTTCCATGTACAGAAATTCTGGATTCATGCAGCTTGCACTCATCCGTTAATACCTGGTGGCACTCATTCTACAATATCTAGCTAGCAAGTCTCTCATCACCATGTTATGTATATAATTTGTAACTAGGCACTCCTTAAATACAAGAAATGGAATTTGTTTTTGTATATTCCTCATTGCTGAGAGAAACAAGAAATTTTATCTACAGTGATGTTTTTATGTTTAGGGAGAGTCTCAGTCTAATCCATGTACATACCCAGGCATTTCCAGAGGGCAGACAGCATAGAACAAATAACGTGTATTTATGTAAGTGGCATGCAAACAAGAGCGAGAGGAATACGATGAGGGGCACTTGGGGTTTTGGTTTCTTCCCTGGAGCCCCATCTCCAGAAATCAAGATAAAGCGTTCACTGCTTAGAGTATTAGAAACAAAGGGGCAGCAAACAAAGTTCTATTTGAAGACTATGTGAAGATGGATGCAGAGACTGGAGAGATGCAACTACGTCGTGCCAAGGCACGGACTGGGTTGCCAGGGACTGCTAGAAGCTGGATTGGCCCTCAGTGACCCTGGCCCTGCCCTGCCCACACCCTGTCTATGGATTTCTGGCCGCTAGACTGAGAGAGAAAAATTTTCTGTTATTTTAAGCTACCAAATTTTCCATGATTTGTAACAACAGCCCTAAGGAGATAAATATCTAACCCCTAGCCTAGATATCTCAATTTTAGATCCACCTTAGGGTGACCTGTGGAAATTTGGACTGTATATTTATTATTTCGCTTCTTCTTTTTTTTTTTTTTTTTGGTGCTGGTGATTGAACTCAGGCCCTTGTGCTTGCTAGGCATGTGCTGTACCACTTGAGCTAAATCCGCAGCCCTAGTTTGCTATTGAGTTAATATAATTTTCATTCTGCTTCACCCTTCTCCCCTCAATCACTCCATATACATAACCAAACTACATACCAGTGAATGCTACAAATCAACAGGCAAAAGTCAGGAGGAGTTTTAAGAAATATCAGAAGTGTTTTTGTGTTCTCTGATTAACCCAGAGACAGAGTACTTGAATCGCTTTATTTTAAACACACACATGCAGACACACACACACACACACACACAATTGCTATCATCTTAGCAACTTCTCTTTAACAAAAGATTTTAATTTTCAGGTACAGTTTATTTTAATAAAGCATAGAAATGCCACAGTGGGGTGGGCCACTGGAAAAGTGGCAGCAACCGATATTACTTTGCTTTACCTACAGAATCACAAATCAACCAAACCGCTAAGTGCAGCAAAGAAACACAAGACCTTGTTTTTGTAAGGCAGCTGTCAATCCCACAAAAACAATATTGTCATTCTCCTTGTTGTTTGTTGAGTGTCCTCCTTCTAGCCACACTGGATGAATGACACTACAAAAGCACCCTCTTGTTTGGTGACAAAGATTGATCAACACGAGAGACCTTGACCAACGTCTCTTTATCTTTAAACAAGTTCTTTCTGTTCTACCACTGACCTCTTGAGGTTCGATTCGTGAATTAAAACAGAAGCTCTATCAGGGGATTCCCTGTGCCTTCCTCTGGTAGTCAGTCCTAACAACCTGAAATCTTCGCCACTTGTTTTGGTCTCTGTGGCTGAGATAGCAGGGTTTAATGTCGTTGATTTCAGCTCCTCCTTTTATTCTTTCATTCATTGCTCTCTTACTTCAGAGCAGTCTGCCTGCTTCTTCTCTCCCACCTCCTCAGCTGTGCACTCTCTCTGTGCCTGGGAGAGGTCTGTGGACCAACTGTGGGATGCGCTGCACTGATGGGAATGTCAGCCCTAGTCCCTGCGGATGATCGCTGCCCTCCTAACTTCGGAAAAATGGCAGGTTGTACCGAATAAAATAGTAAATAAGAAGGTTGTGCATTTTAAAAAGAACGCCAGAAAAGGGCTTAAAAGTGAAAAAAGATAATAAAAGACCAGATGTAAGCAATAATAGAAAGCACAAATGAAAATAAATGAATTGGGTAGGGCTAATGAGTTTATGTTCAGGAGAGAAAGTGGATGATTTGTTAGAAGAATGGAGATATGAGTGAAAGGGATTAGCGAAATACCGTAAGAGGGAATCAGAAGGGGAAAAGAAAATTCATGTGACAGAAGGAGAAGAAGCAAATGAAACAAAAGAGAAAAGAAAAAAAAAAGAAGAAATGTTAGTACAATGCATAAGAATAAGAAATGATAAGGTAGAATAAGAAATAAAATGACGGAGACTGAAATTTTGAAAAAGACCTCATCTGGTCATTGTTTTCTAGTGAAACAATTTCAGTACTTACGTCGTTGTTTCTTCATTGGAAGTCTGCTATAATGACAGAGTGAGGAAAGCTTTGGTCTGAAAGGAGAGTGCTCTAATCTTGTCAGCTAGTCACCGTCTAGCTGAGTGGTCACTGACAGATCACTGAACCCTCCTGCTTTTCCCAAAGGTAGCATATTTAGGATTTTTTACTCTCTAAGAAGCTATTCCTTTATATATCTCTTAAACAGATTTTAATTAAAATGATTAATCAGGAAATGCTATTTTAAAATATCTGTATTTATTTGTATATCTGTGTTCTTACTCTAAGCTAGTCAAATTTTAATTTTCTCGTGTAGGCTCTTTTATGTTACCTAGTATACAGTGTCCATTCATTCGGTTAAGCGGTGCAGCTTTATCATGCTTAAGCTGTCTGGGTCTGTGACAGTAAAAGGACAGGCTAATAATTTTAAAATTGTTAGCTAGAAATGGTTTGTTTAGTTTTTTGACCTATTGAAGAAACATATTTGTGTAAAGCATAAAAGACACGGGGAAAGTTTTGTTGGCCTGTATGATCAAGAGACTAAACACTTTCGGGATCAAGTGAAAGATAACCTGGCTAAATAGTGGCTTACACAAGTTGCATATGTAGAGGTCAGCAGTGGCTGAAGTGTCATCCAGGAGTCTGATTCTTTTCACTTTGCCGTTCTCGGTGGGCTTTGCAGATGTTCATGTTTGCACTTAGCATCTCATGTGTGCAAGACAGCTGCCACCTCCATCCCCAGTCATTGTGTCTTCACATCACTATCAGAAACAGGAAAGGATACGCTCTTGTATTTCCCTTTTTAGGTTGGATGGAAATATCAGCTTAACGTTGGAGTTTCTTTGGCAGGAACTGGTTCACAGGACACTTCTTGTCCAAAAGAGAATGAGTTTATTAGAGTTTATTATGCAAGGCTGATGAAACTCATTCCGTAAGGCTGTGTCAGGGCCCTATTTTTCCTGAGCTCACGGATTCTCTGGTCAGTACCAAATCATGTATTTGCAGAGAGGAAATGTTTAATGACCACTGGACAAGCAAGTTATGAAAAAGACTTGAGATATCTAGGATAGCTGTATGTACAAAACTTGAAAAGGTGTTTAACTGATAGTTCTTAGTCCATGGTGGATCACGTGGGTAGGATTTTGGACTAATGTATAAACACTCTTTTGCTGAAGACAACATCTTATTTCATAAATCATTTTGGGAGGAAATCATGAGCAAGTATGCATTTTTAAAAAAATCTCTGAGTTTAGTGCTAAATTGCCTTGACTTTTTGATGTTCCCAAAAAACTCAGTAATAAAGCACACAAATTCAGCAATAATGTCACTTAAATTGTAAACCACTACTACTACCCTCATCATGATCAGTATGATTATGGCACAAAATGGTCTTGTCTGTGTTGTCAGATCATACCAGACTAGAAATAAAGTGAGGGTCACAATAATGATCACTAAATAGAAACTTTTTGAATCTATACTTTTTTTAAAATTTCTCATCTCTGCTTCATTGTTGAGCTTCCCCAAAGATATTTCACACACAATCGCAGGTGTGGATCTTGATGACTGTATGGTATGCACCGTCTCTCTCTCCTGCATGCCGTAACGCTCTACTTTCATCAGCTCTACCTTCATCAGCCTTTATTGCTGTGGGTTGCTCTGCCAAAGAGCTGTGAAAATGCTCCCTTTTGCTTCCAGGGCTACTTTCCCACAGGTGTGGCCCCCTGTGACATGTGAGGTAATGTAATGGTCAGTTTTACATGTCAATTTCCATAAACACTTTCTTTTTAAGAACTAAGAGATACCCTAAAAGGGAATATATTGTATGAGTATGATCCATCTGAGGGTGGTTAAAAGACTGAAAAACCTCTGGGAAAATCATGTGTAAGAATGAAATTAACAAAAAAATTCTGGAAAGAGACTGAGGAGTAGAATGGTCAACTCTCATTAGAAAACTCACACTTAGGTTTGATTGGTGGTGTGCACGTGTAGTACAAGCTACTACATGGGAGCTAAGGCAGGAGGATCACTTGAGCCCAGAGTTCAAGATCAGCCTGGGCAACACAGTAGGACTTCATCTCAAAAGCAAAGCAAAGCAAACAAATCAACAGCAAGTAGAAAGTAAGAACAAAAAAATGCAACACAAATTCTCTTGGTTTTACTTTTTATATATATTTCCCTTTATACAATTATCCCAGTATTAATATTTAATTTCTACACTGATTTGCTCCACTTTTTCTGTCTACAAATTACCTTTCAGTTTTGTTCTTTAGAGTCTCTGACTTACATCTAGTTGTTATAATAGTAAATACACAGTACAGTACATTCGATACTTTAATAAACAGTTGTTTGATATTCTTCCACACCATCTTTAACCTCTTTCAGATGTATGCTCAAAGAATTGACTCTTTTCCCACTGAGGCCTGGATATATCACTGATTTGTGTCAATGGGCTTCAGTCATCTCTCCCTCAGTCAACATATGCAGTATGATAGAAAAATATGTTAAATGTTTAAATTTTAACAAAATTTATTGCACTAAAAAACACATTGCCACTAACCTCTCTCAGAATATTCCTATCACTTCCAACATACTTATCCCACTGTTCTTACAACTTCCTGAAGCAGTTCTGAAAGTTCCCTGCATGAGTATCTTTAGTTGTATAGTTTTAGATGCCTCAATATGTTGAATAGAATTGAAGCATTTATTTTTCATGATCATTTTGACTTTGGAGAAGAGTCACAGTGCCAAATCTGGTGAGTAAGGTGGATAAGGACGCATGGTAATGTTTTCATGAGCTGCTTTTCCACTGGCTGGCACTTAGCGGCAGCATTCACTGTATTTTTGATCACATCTTATAAAGACACTCACTTCAGAAAGTGGCAAAATTGCTGGTATAAATGTGTTTGAAGCAGGAGGGAGTACTTTGAGGGGGGTTCATGGCAATTTGTCTATTGTGGTTTAGAACTAAAATGTCTCCCAAAAGTCTCATGTTCAGAGGTGGGGCATGGCCCCACACATGACCAAGTCAGTGGGGCATTACTTGGAAGGGTGTATTCTCATCCCTGGCTCTTCTTTTCTCTGTTTCCTGGACACCACACGATGAACAGTTTTCCTCTGCAATGTCATTCTACCATATTGTTTCTTGGAGCTAGACAACTATGGATTGAATCCACTGGAACTGTGAGCCAAAATAAACCTCTCCCCTTTTAAGTTGCAGATGTTGGGCATTTTGTCCCAGCAATGGGAAAAGGATAAATACAAAATTAATACCAGGAGTGAGGTCATTGCATAAGACAGAATATTGGTACTGGGAATGGGGCCATTTCTGTGACTGTACCTGATCATATGGTTCAGAAGCCTTTGGAATTGGTTTGCAGAAGAAGTTTGGAAAGGTTTGAGATGTGGGCTAGAGAAGCCCTAGAATGTTATGAGCAACACATGATGTGTGATGCTGGTCAGAGCTCAGAAGACCAGAATGCTGATAGGAATATGGACAGTAAAGGCCAGGCTGAGGAAGTTTCAGTTTAGAACAAAGGCTCCATTGACAATTGGACTAGAGGCTATGTGTTTTTTATGTTCTAGAAGAATAATTGCCTACATTTGCCTATGTCCTGAGACTTTACGGGAGACTGAGATTAAGGGCAGCAAACAAATCTGGTGTAGGAAATTTCATAGCAGCCCAACATTCAGTCTGTGGCATGGGAACTGCTGGCTGCTTTTGGCCAGATTTACTTATGGTGAGAATCAGGAGCAAAAAGTAAAGCCACATAATCTAAAACTTGGCCAGATAGGAAGTACCTGTTAAGTAGCACAAAGATGACTGTGGTTGCTGAAATTAGTATTAAAAGAAACCATACACTTTGTGTCAGGACAATAGGAAAGATGGCTTGGAGGTATATCAGAAATTGACTAGACACCAACTTAGGTAGGCTCAGGCATATAAAAGGATACAGGTAAACTGCTTTGAAAGATTTTTGCTTTGAGATGGGATAAGACTGACTTTGAGATGAGAGCCCTAGAGCGCCCTACTCTAGAAGGGCCCCATGGAGAATTGATTCCCTGGGATTTGATTCGCTGTGCTCAGTCTTCCAGGTACGTGGACACACTATTGCCACGGTCCAAGGTGGCAGGCAGACTGCAGCATTATCCATCTGGTACTGGTTTTTTAGGCGCAGAATGCAAGAGTTGTGGGGTTATGAAAGCTTCCATCCAGATTTAATAAGAAGACCCGAGAGGCCAGGCAATCTGTCCCTGAGAGGGCAGTGTGTGAAGCTGTAAGAATGAATCTGAAGGTGAAGCAGTGTTTGAACTGTTAAAACTTTGATGCCTCTTACAGATGAACTAAATGCATTTTGCATAATCAGATGGACATGAGCATTTGATGTTCCAGAGAAAACATGTTATAGTTTAGATCTAAAATGTCTCCCAAACTCTCACATTTCCAGGTGGGGGTTTGTGAGAAAAAGTGAGTCATCGGGAGTATGACTAGGAAGGGTATATTCTTGTCTTTGGCTCTTGTTTTCTTTCTGATTTCTGGGCATGTAGTGAACAGTTTTCCTTCACTATGCAGTTCTGACATGCCATTTTTGCCTTAAAGTCAGTTAAAAATGAATTGAATCCACTGAAACTGTGTCCTGGCAATGGGAAAGTGATTAATGCAGTGTTTTTTTGTTTTTTTTTTTTTTTTACTGTAATGAAAATTTTAATATAAACATTCACAGAATAGTTTGATCATTCCTTGTATACACTTTGATTCTTCCATTCTCTCTTCAGAGATATTTATGATCATTCTTGTGTCTTACAATTGTGCAGAAGTCCAAACAAAATCATATTTTCTTCCTTAACGAAAATAGCTCTATGTATTGATTCTTCTTTCTGCTCACCTTGATTTTTTTCATGACTATAAATTCCAGTCTCTATGGCCACGTTCACACATTCTGACGCTGAACTTTGTTCATTCTTTTAACTTTCTTTGCCTCTTTATCTGGTCAGCAACTACATATAGAAGTGCTCAACCAAAGAATGCACCAGAGCATAACCGAATGGGCTTTTCTGCCCACAACGTGTCCTGTGGGGAGAGGTAGTTCTCGGAATATCTGGTATACCTTCCTCCTTTGTTTATGGAGTCCAGAAAGGACAGGACAGAAGGTTAGAGGTTTGGTATTAGGTGCATAGGAACCAGTATAAGGTCAATTGGAAATTCCTCCTTTTCCAGCAGCTGTTTTTAACTCCAGTTAGGGAAATAAGTAAAATGAGTTGGAACCTCTCAGGTTCTAAAGAAGAATATTTATTTACTCTCTTATCTTTCCACCTCATAAAAAAGTTGATACGATTGAATGTGAAGTGAAAATTTAGCAAAACTGGTAAGTCAAGGTGTATGAAATATCAACCAGAGCCATTTGGTACTGAAAATGAATTTCTCATTTCTCTAAAAGGACCTAATATTAACCAAATAGCTAACATGTGCTCCAAGTACTGTGATTTTATTCCTAATCTCATATCTAATTTAACCCTTCATTGAACTTAATCCTCCATTGCACTTCATTGTTCCGATGTCGATATCATAAACTCCTAATAGATCTTTTCTTTATTATTATCAAAACAGCAAATGCCTCATTAAGTGGTAGCCAACAAAGTTTATTTGTTAATTTAACTAATAAGTTCATATAGTTTGTTGAAATATTTATTAAATAATGCAAGATATTCAACAAAATGCATTTAATGAATCACCTATAAAGTTATCATAAGCCTATTTTAAAAATATGAAACCAAAATATGAGAATGCTTAGGCAAATTGGCTATACATCCTTAAATTGTTTCCAAACAGTAAATTTTTATACAACACCTATCGAAATTCAAAATATTCCAGGTAATTGAAATGGTTATACCAGAAGTTAAGTACATGTGAGGTGTGATTTAAAAAATCCAATGAATACTAAATGACAATTAAAAGTGTAGCAGTAAAAGACACATTACTATTAACTTCCTCCCCAACACGTTTATCCCATCTTTCTTGCCATTTTCTAAAGTGGTTCTGGAAATCTTCTTTCATGTGAGGCTTTAGTTGCTCTGTCGTGGCTGCTTCATTGTAAAGCAACTTGAGACATTTCCTTTCATGGTCATTTTGACTTTGGGGAAGAGAGCTGGGAGTCACATGGTGCTAGATCCAGTAAATAGGGTGGATGAGGACATACCATAATGTTGTTATTTGACAGAAATTGTCATAAACATTTTGAATTGATTCAGGACAATGAAGCAGCCTCAAAAAGATATTCACTGAAGAGAACTTTCAGAAATGCTTCAGAAGAGGGCAAGAAAGATGGGAAAATTGTTCTATGTGAGTTGGAGTATTTTGAGGGGGATTAATGGCAATGTAGATTTCATTATAATACGTTTTTAAGTAATTAAATATTTGCTGTATTTTTGATCATACCTCATGTTTCTTATACAACTGAGTGACTTTACCATGAAATGAATGGACCTTAAGCCTGTAAGTTTTAGATGTATTCATCTAAGTCATCAAGATTGTGAAACAGTAGCTGTTTAAATTCTCTGCATCTGAGTTGTGTCTGGCTGTATTAAGTGATGCCTGTGAGGCAACGTTTAGCGCTCTTCTTGCAGATGCTCCAACATGAACAGTTTGCGGATGGGCCCTCAGTTTTACCTGCTGGGTAGTTTGCTCCTGTCCTCTGACCCCTGGACTGGACTCTGGCTCCATGTCTTGTCTCCCTGCCTGTGTGACAACTTTTTTTTTTGGCACAGGCCTGCTTGGCTGTCAGTGTTTACTCGTGTACACCTAATACTGCCTTTGAGTTTTAACTTCTGCCTGGTCCCTTTGCCAACCTGGGTGCAACAACTTGTGAAATAGTCCACTGCTGACATCTGACACAGAGACCATGTGCCTCTCAGTGAAAGATCAAAGCACTCCCCACATCTGACCTGGTGCTGGCTAGAAAGTCTGGGTCATATCAGCAAACAGCGACTACCGCATGTGAGCTTTCTCAAGGCCATTGCTGACAATTTAAAGGGAGGCACGTTATTAGAAATTGAAATAACTGCTGACAAATAATAGGTAAATTAGGAGGTTACTGAAGGACATCTGGGATTTGTTTTTGGGTAAATCACCTATAAACAGTTTACAACTTGAAGAAGCAGGGCTATATTGGCAATTCCAAGTCTGAAGATTATCTAGAGGATAATCCACAATGCCTCTGGGATGAATCAAAGAAGGAAAGGTTTTGTGCTAATGGTGGAGGTGATATGGAAATGTTAAGGAATGAAATTTATAGTCCTAGACTATTGCCTTGTATTTACTGGCTAAGTACAGAGCACAAACCAACCACAGTTGGAGACAGAAATGGTTTTTGTTGATTTATTCACTGTTTGGCAGCTTTGTAGAATAAGTTCTAGAAGATTTTATGGCTCATTCTGGGGAGAAGGATTGGTATGTGGGGATTTTTTTAATCAATGCTATCCACTAATCCAAATTATGGACCAAAGTGTTATTAAGGAAAAATAATATCTAATAAGAGATTTTAATGGGACATAACTGACTTTCAATAATATTGTAACATCTTAATACGCAATTTATAATGTTATTTTAGCTGCAAGACTTCTATTCAGATAATTTATTATGAAATTATTAAATAATTCATTATTATAATTTATTATTATTTAAAGAATTAAAACTTAACATTAGATAAATTAAATCATTATGTACCTGGTATATATCTGACGTTGTGAAAAGCACATTATAGATATGATCTCATTCATGTAGGTATTTTATTTCTGTTTTATAGTTGAGGATATTGACTCATAAAAATATTAAATGATTTGCCTAAACTCTCCTAGCTAGTAAGGGGCAGAACTAGAATTTAAATACAGGTATGTCTTTTTCTACTTATAGAATGGAGAAAATAATAACTAACACAGGGAATAATTCTAAGGATTAAGTGAACCTGTGTATAAGGAAGCACTCTGTAAGCATTACAGTGATGTGCAGCTGTTGGATATCATTAATACTGTTGATAGGTTTTGTAATAAACTACCGCTCCTTGCCCTTGGACAATGTGAAGTATTGAGGGACACATTGGGGTATTTTCCTTCTACACATGGTATCATCAGATGGTGAAAATGAAGTAAAAAAGGAACTGAGTTGACAAGAACGTGCCCCTGGACCATTGAGTTATGGTGCAGAAACAAAAAACGATGCTTTAAACGGTCCCAAGGAGGAAGAGACCATGAACCTGGTGATTGTCTGGAGGGTGAGAAAATCACTTGGGAGAAGTTGACTTGCTTCAGCTTCAGGTTCGTTAATGAGTTTTACAGAAGAGCAGCTGTGTTATACTGCCCACGGGGTCGACAGCTGCACATCATTTAGTTCACCTTTATGAGAGTCGAATTGTTTAAAAGCAAACAAATACTGGTTTTTTTTTTTTTCAGTAAGCAAATGTTGGATCCATTGGTATAGTCCTTTCCATTCAGCCTTATATCTCAGATAATTTTTTCACATTCACATTCAAAGCTAATGACTGCAAACCACAACCAAGGATGTTTATGATGACGAACTCCCAAACCCTTTTCTAAATGTGAAACTATGCCCTGTATAATCTGCTAAATGGGCAGGAAATAATAGAGTATGTTACAGAAATGCCTTCTCCTGAAATAATTAAAATGTTAAAATTCTGCTCTCAGCTTTTAGTTTCAGTTCCTGGAAATAGTTGAACTGAGATTTATACATTCATTATTATTCAATAATACTTTACTGCTGTTAATTATTTTTGTTTGAAACTGTTAAATAATAGTTTACAATTTATCCAGGCTTTTATGTATTTGATGTACTCAGCCCTGGGAGTTGGGCATTATTGTCTTTATAACTTGAATTTCTTTGAGACTATAATACCAAGAAAATTCCATACATCTTCAGAAGAACTGTTAGCCATTCTCCTTAATGTAAACCACAAACACATAACCTCATTTTCCCTTTGTGACCTGGCTTCTAGGAACATCAGATTCTAATGTGATGAATAAGTGTGGGTAGTATAACAGCCTTTATATTTAGCACGCTTTCTTTGCTTTGTTCTGATTTTCTGTTGCTCTTTCTTGAACCTCAAGATGATTATTGTATGTATGATTTTTCAGAATCTGTTTCAAATGTTTGAAAGAAGGTAGAATGAGAAAAATGAATACATCGATGAATAACTTTACCCGCCTTTCCTTAATTTTAGAGATAAGTGAAGCTGCATGAACTTTATGAGCGGCAGAGCTGGGCCTTCAACCCGAGTCTCTTGACTGTCTTGGTATATTTCCCCCAGAGCATTCCATTCCTTGAGAATAAAGTGGGCTAAGAATTAATGCCTTCCCTCAAGGGAATAAAACTGTCACATTTTCTGCCTAGGGTTGTGCACATCCACACTGTTGTCCCTACCGTCTTCTTGTTGATCCTTAAAAGCCAAAGAAAAAGCAAAGAGATAGTGCTCTTGGCATTCTCCAGTGTTTCACACATTAATTCAGGAATTTGGCACAAACCTAACAGGGAGTGGGAGGTGGGGTGGGGTGGGGTCGGGGGTGATGAGGGCAGGTGGGGCAGGGAGGGGGCTGGGTACATGGTGGTGAGGAGGGAGTGAGGGGCAGGGCTCTGGAACATCCAGTTGACTGTTATACACATTCCCACCCATTTCATCCCAAATAGGAGGGAAAACCACTTCTTTCCAAACAGCCCAGACATCTTTGCCTGTTGAGACATTGCAGCAGCTGCCACCCGGTTCTCCCTGCAGCTCAGCATGAATTTTTCTCTTTGTTGGAAGGATGATATAAAAAGTCAATGCATTATTTATAGCAGTTATTTTCATCATTACATATTCACAATAACTGAAAGGTGGAAGTAGAGTATAATAGGATAGAAGGGGAAGAAAATGATCTGCAGTAACTTCAAAAACATTCATAGGAAATGTTCAGCTGCTAAAAAATAACAAAAACAAAAAAACAAACACTGGATCTTAAAATACTACGTGAACCACCCACATCTGCAAAGCTTTATTTCTGCTGCTATTTATTTGTCCAAAGCAATCGCATTAGTGTATAAGAGAACCTGAAGGAACATTTTCCATTTTCTTCATGTTGCAGAGCTTGTAATGAAGTTATTTACTCTCAGATTGAGCAAAGCTTCTGATGTTTAGCCCCCCATCCTGATGAGGCCAAGATAATGGATTCTACTCTGATACAACTACAGTCCATTTCATACCCAAGCACTGTACCACTGACCTCAGCCAAGTGGCTATTGAATAAGTGTTCTTAGTAATAAAGAGAACTGATTGAGACAATGTAGATAGATCAATCCAAATTTATCATCCTCATGAAAGACAAGCACACACTCTTTCTCTCCTAACAGGTGTTCTCAATACTGTCTTCATCTGCAAAGGATGGCGTGCACTGGTCAGATATTAAAATTGTATTTTCTAAGACAAGGTGGTAAACCTTGGGTTCCTCATGGTAATAAGGGGTATTTGGGCTACATAGCACAAAGAATCTTTATTAGTTAAGAGGCTGGTGTGATTTGAATGTGCCGCCCAAAGTTCATGTGTTAGAAACCTAAAGTGTAACTTAATCTCCCAGTGAGACCTAAGAGGTCATTATTAGGTCATGAATGTCCTGCCCTCACGAATAAATAATGTTATTATGTGAAAGCAGGCTGTTATCATGAGAGAGGGTTTGTTATAAAGGCTCATTTGGTTCTCTCTTGTTCTCTCACTCTTTTGCCCTTCTGTCTTCCACCACAAGATGATGCAGCAGGAAGCCTCTCATTCTATATGACCTTTGGAATCTGGGGCTTCCTGGCTTCCAGAACCTTCATTCTAGATTCCCCATTCCAGTATGTGGTGTTATAGCAACGCAAAATAGTCTAAGACAGAGGCTTTCAGATAAAAGAAGACTTAACTCAAAATACTTTAAACACTCATGTAATAAAATTGCATTTTTCTATATAATAAAAATTCTAAGAGCCCCTGTTGGGTGACTCCATGGCTAGTTAATTTAGTGGCTTAATGATATTATCATTGTAATTTAGATTCTTTCTCACATTTGGCTCTTTTATGCTCCTGTTGACTTCACCTCAGTACAGCTTCTACCTGGTCACAGAGCATTCACACGGTTCCAGATGTTGTAGGCATATACAACAAGATTGAGATCAAAAACAGATCTTTTTCATATGAGTCTCTTCATTAGTCCTGAAACCTTTTTCTGAAGCCCCCGTGGATTTCCTTTAATATTTCAACAGCTGTAATTGTCTCAGTGCCTTTTGTGATATCATAGGTAAAGAGAAACACAATAATTGACTGAAATCACGAAGAGAACAGGTCACTGTAACAAAATTTTAACTCTGTCCCAATGGAGAAAGTGGAGGAATTGATGTTTGGTTAACAATCAAAAATAACTCATTAGACATAGTTGAACCCCTTGGTCCAACTACATCTAAACGTATACCATTTGCACCATTATAACTTGGTAAAATGTACTCATATCTATGTAAAATACACACACAACCTTCCTTACAGGAAGACAACCCACATTCTCTTAAGCCAAGAACCAATTCTATGGTTCTATGATTTGATTTCTATGTCTAAGAGTTCCGGGCTTTAAAACATTTTTATTTACTTACTTTTAATATTTTTTTGTGGTACTGGGAATTGTGCCTATGGCCTTCAACCTGAGCTACATCCTAAGCCCTTTTTAACATTTTTATTTTGAGAAAATGTCTTGCTAAGTTACTAAGTTCCCCAACTAGGCTCAAACTTCCAATTCTCCTATCTCAGCCTTCCAGAATGCTGGGATTACAGGAATGTGCCAGCTCTTAGACTTTTATCTTTTGCTTATTCCATCCTGGCCTATGAAAATTATGGCTCAAAGCCAAGTTTTCATTAATAGGATAACTAATATAAAATAGAATAAAACTTTCCTCTAACCTCCACACAAAATCAGTTCTTATTCTGAAAAAAAGACAATAGGAAACAACCAACAACAGTTACAAGTCTATATCACTTGCTTTCTGTTGGAGGAGAGCAGCAAGGACTTTGTGTCTTGGCAAAAGAGAGAGGAAGCTGGTCACCAATTGTATAGCCCAGCTCTGTGCTCAGGAATAGACTTTTTTTTTTTTTTTTTTTTTTTGGAGAAATAGCTCACTGACTTTCAATATTTGTTATTTCTTCCTCTTGGGGACAGAGCTCAGCCACCTTTCCCAGACTTCCTTGAATTTAATTGTGGCCTCATTGACTGATTTTTATCCCATAGAATATTAGTAGAGCTACCATGCATCGCTTGCTGGCTGGATCCATAAAACCACCAGCATGTGTGTATACATGCTATTATTGTTCCTCCTTCCAAGTCACTGAAGTGGAGCTACCTGATAAGTTTAAATGATATGCATTAAATACAGTAGAAACTCTTTCTGCTTGGATCCCTGAATTACTACATGGATGAAGGCTATACCACCTAACTTTAAATTGGCTTAATCCTGTTATGTGAATAAGGAATAAATTCCTATTGTATTTGAGATATTTAAATCGTGGGTCTATTTATTATGGCAGTTACCCTACCCAGACCAATATAATTTTCCTTTATGGTAACACTGGAGATGAACATTAAGGAAAACGTGTTTGATGGGGCTACACAGCTTTAGTAGTCTATAACCTGTTGGTGAAAGTTCAGGAGCAAGGGAATTGCCTTAGTGACCGAGCACTCACAGGCCATTGTTTATTAACCTTGGGTTTTCTTTTGTAATACAATTCTTGTAAGAACTCAGTAGGCTTCAGGTGCTCCCAGTCAATTCCAGGGGCTAATAACACAGCCAACGATCTTTTCTAGAAATAGACTGTGAGTCTGTGAATTCCTGACTCTGTGCCAGGGACTTCAACAGGAGCCCGGTGTTCCTAGACCTCAGATTAATGACCTCTGCCCTGAGGCGACTGAAAACAATAACCTTGGGTAGGAAGGCAATACCCATAATCCAATCTTTGCCATCTGGGGTTTTCTCTTTGTCAGGCAGAAATAACTTTATAAAAATTGTTTAAGACAGGCCTGGAAGATTAAACTCGTCTTTTGACTCAGATTTATCTGCTGCTGCTAAATCTCCTGCTTTTCTCTCCAAGGTGGTCCATCCTCAGATGTAAATTGTCTCTTTCCTGGGGAACCTCACGAAAGGCATCCACCGAAATTCCTACCACTTCTCCTAAGTCCAGTGCCTTCCAGGGCCCCACGACTGCTTCGCTACTTTATAAAAGAAGCCAGAACTCTCCAGCCATCTACTGAACTTCTCCCATTTACCCATTTCCTTATTTTAGTCTCTGTTATTTTCAGTATCGCATTTTTGTTTCAACATCTGCCATCACTGGAGTTTTTAGTTGCTACAATAAGAAGCCAAATCTACCCAATTTAAGGATAAATTGAGTTTACCAAAAGGAAATTAGGTAGGAATCATATGTGAATGAAAAACCAAGATCAGAGGTTGTGTTGTCAGGGAAAATGGCACAAATCACACGCAGAACTGGCTGGTGGTTGAGCACACAGCTTCCACTGACACCAAATACGACCCCTGCAGCTCATACTGCTGACACCATCAGAATGGAGCACTGAGTGTTGCCACTGCCACATCCTGTTCTGGGATGTTAATTCTGGCTCCATAGCTCCTGCCACAATAAAAATTTCTTTGTCATTCCACACTGCAGATTGCAATCTCATGGGCCTAGCTTAGATCTCATGGATATTCCTGACCTGCAAGGAAAACTGGAAAAATAAGGTTCTAGCATTCATTTTTAATTCTAACTCATAAAGTAGGAACTTCCTCAATTATAGAAGTATCTCAGAGAGGGCAGACAGAGAGGATGATAAAGATTTCCTATTGTCCTCTTCAACAATTTGAAAATGTACTACCAAAACTGCTCTTTTCTAACAGAAAGTTAGTACAATTCATATGAATTCATTCAACAAATACTGCCCATGCATCAAATTCAATGATTAGTTGGTTTTCTTATCTTCTTATGTCTTTGAGATCAGAATATCCTTTTTCTGGATCTCGTCTCTGATTGATGCTCCCAGGAGCGTCCTTAAAATGAGACCCAGTCCAGGTGCAGCATATTCTTTCAAAAGTTTACTTAAATCATTCCTCCTATTGGGAGGTTTCTAGCAGAAGTAGGCATCTGGAGACTATGTAATTTTAATTCCAGTCCACTTGGATTCAAATTTAGTTAGAGGTACTATAGTAGTTTCTCAACAATGTTTATACATGAGCAAGGGCTACAGAAGGCTAACACTAACTGGCCTAGGACAAGGTCACGCCCCAGCCTGAGCCAGCCCTTTAAGCTTATTCTCAGTGTTTCTTTCAAACTCCAATATCAACTAATCTGTGATATCTCCCAACCCAAAACAAAACTCCCCCAGCAAGACATTCTCTCTATATTTTTATATCAATGATTTTTTGTATTTCCATTACCCTAACTAGCTTCTCTACTGTTTGTTCCCTTAGGTTTTCAAGAAATCTCATTTTATGTTGAAGAAAAATTCCACCATTCTGATCATCTTCATAGATAATTCATTGTACCTTTTTGAAATTAATTTAACTTTGTTTTCTTCAAAGTGTACAAGTTCCATTAACCATTTCAACTAAAGCTAGTTATTCCTTTTTTATAGTTTGCATTAGAATGTCCACCATGTTTTCAGAGGTTGGGCTTTTGGAAGGTGATTGGATCATGGGGGTGTTATTCTAATCAATGGTCCATCTACTGAAGAGTTCAGAGTTGAATGTGCTTTTAGGAAGTGTGGTCTGTTCAGAAGAGGTGGGGCCCTGGGGTTATGACCTGGAATGGTCGGTCATAACCTGGTTTCTCTCTTCCTTCTTTTCTTCCTGGTCACCATAATGTGAGCTGCTTTCCTCCACCAGACACCCCCGCCATGCCCTTCCTGCCTTGGATCAAGCTTACTATGGACTGAATTTTCTGAAACCCATGAACCAAAACAGACCTCTCCTCTTTTAGGTTGTTGATGTCAGCCATTGTGTCCAGTAATGGGAAAATGACGAAAACATCCTACTTTTTAACATTAGGCTTTGGTATATGTGTAGGAGTGAGATGGAGGGGAAAGGAACACTCAGTACTATTTCCAAAACATTGTTTCTCCATGATTGTATGAATACTCTTTGTCCTGTGACAGTT
Source organism: Hystrix cristata (assembly GCA_004026905.1). Lineage (NCBI taxonomy): Eukaryota > Metazoa > Chordata > Mammalia > Rodentia > Hystricidae > Hystrix > Hystrix cristata. Next base: position 95,749 of record PVJO010002881.1, on the reverse strand, counting down.
AGCTCAACTGAATGACTCCCTGTTGATAATATTCTCTAGATACATAGAATTTTTCATTTGGTTTACATTATTGTCTTACATTACATTTCTCTTTAGCCCAAGTCTAGCCATTACTTGAAAGACTTATCTACCCATGGGAACAAATGCCCAACATTCTAACTTCACGGTGCCTTGTCATCCTTATCCCAGTAACTCACAATCCTCATTCTACTTCATGCCCATGACTGCTCAAAGGTGTTTTTCCCAGGAACTTCTTTGACAATGCAACTTTTAACTCAGATTTCCTGTTCCTTGTCATGATCTCCTGTTCTAGCATTTTCACATCTATTACACTGATTTGTTGACTGCATCCAGATATTCAGTTGCTTAGTCGCTTGATTCTCTCCCAATTTTGTTAGTCTCTTCGGGGTCTCATTTTCTTCCTCATCTAATCTAAGCTCAGGGAGCTGATAACTTATTTTCTTATCAATGCCAACTATTGCCTCATAACATTTATATCTTTTCTTTCTCTCATCTCCCCAGGAGAACCCATGCTTTATAGCAATCTGTGTCCCTCATTCTAATTCGAGTTAGCAATTCCACTTAGATTTACACATTAGATACTTAATGAACATTAAATTAATTAAACAGCCTCCTTTTCTGGCAGTTTGTACTTGTACTGGTTGTACTTGTTGCATTACATAGCACCGTTATCTCTGACCATTGTAGAGCCGAACATTTTAGCTGCCTTTCAGTTACTGGGAATCTACTACAATTAGCTTTCCTTGGTAGACAGTTCTAAAGAATCTTTCTTGATCTCTCTAACAGTGAGTTATTATCAATGGTTAGTAACCAGAAACCTGATTTACATGATGTGGATTATGAATAATTTGTTTCAAAATTTTAATAACTCCTAGGACATAGAGGGAAGGTACAAAACATGAAAATCAATTCTCTGCATCAGAATAATCTGGAGCTTACACCATTGAAACTGAATCTTGAATTCTGAGTAGAAGATCTTCTAAGAGGGAAGGAGAACAAGAAATTTGAGGCAAAACTATATGCAAACTCAGAGGGTGTGAAAGTGTATGGTATATTTGGGGAAGGGCCAAGACAAGTCACATTTTATTAGTGCCTGTTTTTGCTTAATTCCGCATGAGACACTTTATATACATTACTTAGTGAGCAGTTCAGTGAACTTGAAAATAGGGAACTTAGAAGAAGAAGGTGATGGAAGGTGGTGCAAGGAACCTGGAGAGTTAGCTTATTGCAAGGTTCTCAAAGACCTTACATGAATGTAAAAGCTTTTAGTTTTACTTATATGTTATGGGAAGTCCCTTTAGGATTTGAAATAAGGAATGATGTGTTCATAGGTATGTTTTGAGAGTCAACAGAACTAGATTATTAGTGGCATTAAGTAGGAGAATTCCAAGCTGTTTGATGACATGAATCGTATATATCTGTAAGACTACTCTTTCTCAGAATCAGCTGTTGTGCTTGACATTCAGTAAGGTTGCTAAGTGCACCTGAAATGATGAATGAGAGTGAACACAGGAGAACAAGGTGAGGAGAGAAAACCAATCGAAGGCCATGGTGGCACAGGTGGAAAAGAGAGGCTGGAAAGGCTTGGAGTGGGATGGGGTAGGGATTTGATTTTGATTTAAGTGGGACAGAAAAACTCAAGATAACCAAAAGATTTGAAACTAGGTAATTCATTTATGTCCTGTGATAGTAATTGGCAAGAAGAGGGTTGTTTTCTTTTTTTTTTTCCATTACATGCATTGCAAACCAGAAAACAAACAAACAAACACAGAAAACAGGGTTCTCTTCAAAGACAAAAGGGTGAACAAATACGAACAGCAACATTTAGCAGTGTCTGCCACAGCACTATAGAAAAGGAAGGTGAAATTGTACTCTGACAGTTTTGATAATTTCTCTCTTAGAAACACTAGAGTTTTTCCTTGGGTTCCTTTGTGATCCTCATGAGAATAGACGGTTTATACTGACATTAAATTTCAGGAAATTGAATGAGAATGTTATAGCAAAAAAGATAATCTCCCAATAAGTGTATATTAGGGGCTAGTTCATCTTCTTAGTTCTTGAAGACAAATTTTTTCTATTTTTATATGTACTCCAATATGTAGGCTGAGACTGAGCCCAGGAAAACCTCTCTGCTAGAGGAATTCTTTGGTTAGACCCTCTCGAGTCTCAGAGCCCTTTGCAGTACTTTGTTTCACTAGTAAGCCAGTGAAAGAACTGGACTCCCATTTTGGCCTGGCCCCATCTTTATTTTTACTAACATTTTGTAAACTCTTATTCTTTAGTTATCCATTTTCTTTCTACCTTTTAAAAAATAACCTTTGTCTTGTTCTGAAAAATGAGAGGATTACAGCAGTTATGCACAGTTTCTGGTCACTAAATACTTACTGTGTCTGCTCTCTGTACTCTGTGTTTAATAGATGTTTCTAGACATTTCATTTTTTTCTTCCTTTGCACACAGCCCAAAACTAGGCTGGCAGCTTGGACCATGCAATTACTGAGGTCCAAATGCTTTAGATTCAAAGACCCACAGTCTTCGGTTATGTGAAAGAAAGAGGCAAGAAAGTCTCATGTGTGTAGCAAAAGCCCATTGGAAGCAGTCAGAATTTGAGCAACATGCCTGTTAACAGAGATGAATAAAACCATGTGACGATTCACATGTACGTTTAATGTGGTTGATTTACTCTGTCCTACAGGAGAGAGAGTTTCTTCTCTGACAATAATATGAGGTCAAGGAAGGTGCTCTTACTCGTTACTGCTCTGTTCGAACACCAATGTTACTCCTTACCTGTCCTCTTTTTACTATGAAGCAAACTATAGAAATAAAATGATTTAAATGAAGCAAAATGTAGAAATAAAATAATTTAATAGTTGCCGTTTGATGTTCTTGATTGGACAAAAGGCCATACTATCTTGCCTAGAGATGTACTGAAACATGAGGGCATTTATCAGGGAAAGATTTTTACTGATTCAGTCAGTAATGTAACTTCTCCTAGACTTCCATTTTAAAACATTGATGCCATGGTTCTTCTGCCAGCTGGTTAAATTCTATTTAGTTTCTCAGCAGTTTAGGACACTGACGTTGCTTTATCAAGCCCAACGATGGAAAATAGCACACTCCATGTGGCTAAAATACTAACAGTTTTATACCTCTTTTGCTATGAGTGAATGGAGTTCTAACTCAAAATTACTTTAATACATCCTAAGAAATGAGATTGCAGGTGTACAACCTGTTCTTTCCAAATGCTCCTCCGAATCAGCATCTGGTAATGCTGAATGAGAGCATAATTAACTTGGAAAAAAGGAGAAGGAAAGTTTGTATTCATGAGCAATAGCTTTTGGGGAGACACTCTACTAAAGTCCAGAGCATGAAGGGCTACCATAGTTACAGGAAATCTGGAAGGCAATGATAAAGACATCTTCACATATCATTTGCATGCTTATTTGAGACTTCCTGGCACATTCTTTGGCTGCTTTATAAGCATTTTGATTAACTGGTTATGGAGTAATGCTGTGGATTACTGTTGTGGATTTCTCCATGGAAGATAATCCCAACCTACAAATCAAACCTGAACTAATAGTTGCTGTTTGGTGTTCTTGATTGGACAAAAGGCCTGAGCAAATTGCAGGGAATGTGTCAAAAGACAGATTGAGTAGGTTTGCTGAATTCAGGGAAATGCTTGGTCTGACAGTCAATCAATTGAAATACTTGCAATTGAAAGATTGTGTTACTAATTCTCCTCACAATTTATCTTTCTTTTCTCATTTCTTATAAGTAATGGCTCAGAAATTACTGCCTTTGCCAATGAAGTGACCTATTTAGCACGGCGCTTTTCTTAAACAGGGATGGCTAAACGGCAAAACACTGTGTCTGAAAATAATTAGATTTTGCTTTGTATGTTTCTTTGCAGTCTTGGTATACACGAAACATGAGAGGCGGTGGCTTCTAAAAGCTAATACTTTAAATGTAATTCATTGAAGCACCACAGGTACCCCACTTCTGCATATGATTTTTATGTATCAATTAGAATAAATATACTGAGTGATAAAAATATTAAAGCAATTCAGAAATTTTGATGGATAGAGGCAGTTTTTTAGAAGAACTGTTAGCTCAGCACACTTAAAGGTTTGACTCATTTAATCATGACTGGGCATTGTGGGCTGGGCATGGTTGTACTTGCCTGTAACCCCAGCTACTCAGGAGGCTGAGGCTGAAGGATCTTTAAGTTCAAGACCAGTGTGGGCAACATACAAAGACCCTCATTTAAAAAAAAAAAAAAGAAAACCCAAACCAAAAGAATAAAACCAAAAATGTCACCCACCAGACAAAAAACAACAACAGTAAAGAATGGCTATTGTCATGACTGGGAATCAACAGATTGGGGTTAGAGTTCCACCTAACTCATAGAAATGACAAATTATATATGTAGACTCTCCTTATGGAAATATAACTATTTATAATGGAATGTCCACTTTTCCTTATAGAAATATAATTATTTTTTTCCAGGAACTGTGCTTCTTAAGCATATTGCTTTTTTCTGTACCAAAGCCTAGTATAAAACCTAGGACGAAAAATTGACATTGACAAAATAAATGTTGAAATATTGATTATATTTAATTTTGTATGTTCCCTTCTCAAATTTTAGTAGATGATCTACTTATTTAATTATTTCATGTCCTTTGACTATATTAGAACAATAGGGCCTGGAAAATATCTTAAAAATACGTCTAGTGTGAACAAAAATCGAAAATCATAATAGGGGTTGGGGATGTAGCTCAGTGCACACACCTAGCAAGCACAATGCCCTGAGTTCGAACCCCAGCATCTCCCCCAAAAAGAAAAAAAAAAAAACAAAATCATAATAAAAATTTTAAAAAGGGAAACAAGGACTAAAATTGATGAGACAAGACAAGACAAGAGAAAAAACACCCCAAATCTATAGAGACATTCTTTAGATCTCGATTTCATTTGACTACACACACAATATAAATGTATCTTTGAGATGATCTTAGAATTTTCAATATGAAATATATATTAGGTAATCTTCAGGAATTACTATTAGCTCTGTTAGTTTTGATATTGGCATGATATATATGTGGCATGATGTATATCATGCTACAAGTGTGTCTTACCAGTTAGAGATGCAAAAAGTAACAAAGATTTCACAGTCGAAATGGCATAATGTCTGGAGTTTGCTATAATCTAGAAAACAAACAAAATATGTTGGAGGATATAAATGAAAACCAACTGACAAATGTCATAATTGGTGGTTGACGAGTACGAAGGATTTTTATACTATATTTTCAGTTTCTATCTGTATTTTAAAACTTTGCAAAATTAAAAATTAGAATCTCAGTTCATTGCATTAGAAAGGAACAAGTAAACAAATTGGAAATAACTTCTTTTTCTTTTATTAGTTCTTACTTTGGGTATCCTTAACAAGGAATCTTTTTTTAGAGCTATACACATAAAGCCAGAGTCAGTTTCGTCTTCTGCTATTTTCTTTCTTTGTCCACAGTCATCAGAGAATTAAAGGGTAAGCTGACTGCACCATTGTAACACTAGGCTTAAATCAGTTCACATGGTCTACTAACACCACGTACGTGATGGTCTGCCCCAGGCTGCAGTATGTCAGTGGAGTGCCAAGACTTACTTCCCATTCTGTTTCCTCTGCAGAGGTGGAGGGAGGAATGCCTGGGACCAGAAGCCCCTCTCCTGTCCTTCCCAGGGGCTGAGGAAAGCCAGGAATTCCCTCTAAATCCTCTGCACAGTGTGCATGAGTAAGAACAGAAATCTCGTTTTGCTGTATGGAATTCATAGAGAGAGAAGCACTCTTGGCATTCTCATATTAGAGTAAGCAGCACGTTTCCTTGTGGAAATCAAGGCACTTCTTCCACAAAGCACTAATAGAGGTTGTGTGGAGGAGCATGAGGGGCGGGAATACGCCGGATACATTTGGGAACTGCTTGGTTAATACCTCTGACAAACCTCCTGAAGTCGATGTCTGGGGGACACCAAACACTGTATTTCTCAAGCTGTTTTGACCATTAACTTTTTTCTTCTCCCTAGAGCCTCCAGGGAGAGTAATATTTCTTGGAACACACTTTGGGAAATGCTACCCTGGACCAAACCATTCTCAACTCAAGCCTTGATTATACAATGGGCTCATACTTTTCTTTCTTTTGTGCCTACTAGAGTCAGATCAAACTTCCCTTCTAAAAACCAAGGTTTTTCCCTTGTCTCCTCTCAAGCAGGAGTGACCCCTCCCCCTCTTTTGATCTCTTTATTTCTGCATGGACTTTCTTGCATTGCCTGGGAGGCAACTACCTGAGAGAACTTGATCAGCACTATCCATCCCTCTGAACAGGGCGGGTGCAGGAGCAGTGAATGGCCTGAGGTGGTCCAGTTAAAGTGACTCTCAGGTACTGTACCTGGAGTACCATGACCTTGAGTTGTTGTCTCTCGAGATGCTGCATCATCTCTACCGCTTTGAGAAAAATCAGCCTGTAGCACGGTAAGGAGACAGAGAGGTGAAGCTGAGAGAGTCACTGGGAGGCAGTAAAGGCTTTTCGATTGACTGCGTTGAAGCCCATGCTGTCTCTGCTCTTTTTGTTCTCTGGGTAACTAATTTCTTTTCTTGCTGAGGCCAATTTGTCTTAGATTTTGTGTTGCTTGTATCTGTTACATTCCAAGTGACATATTCTTGTGCCTATGCCTTTGCCTCATCATTCTCTCCAACCAAGCCAGCTGCCTTTCCACCCATCTGGGCCCTACTGAAGTTCCACCATCACCCTGTGGCCTCTTGCACCAGCTAAGGCCACAGTGCTCTCTCCCTCCTGTGCCACTTATTTGCACACTGTTCATTTAGCCCTTGTACACTTCTGTGTGAAGACACACACATGCACGTGTGCCCTGACACGTGTGGATACGCCCTTAAACTAGATCATATGGTCCTTCGAAGTGTAGATTCTAATACTTAACATGATATGGAACACAATGCTCTATGAAAATTTGTGGAATAAATGTTAAACTTTTGCATCATACTGCATTTCCTGCAGTTCTGATCATAATACTTGATATATAGCAGATTTATAACAGTCATCATATTTTACTTGGCTGCCACATCATCTTGGTAGTATTTCCCTTGATTCCTCTCAAGGAAGAGTGATCACGTCCTCTTTTGTGCACCTATAGTATCATCACAGCTATTACACTATTGCTTTTGTTTATTTTTGAAGCTCTTCCTCCGCTAGAATACAGGGAGAGAGAGACTATTTTTCCATCTTTCTTTCCCTAGCACCTTATTAGATACACAGACTCAACAGATCTTGATACATATATTTGTGTTTTTCTAGTACTTACTCTGGCATTAAAATATCTATACAATTCCAGCAAATACAGTAATTCTTCCATTCTGTGCACACATATCATAGAGAACAGGCCAAGTGGTAAAATGGGCCTAAGTTGTACATTTTCTTCATGCATTCACAAACACAGCACATTGGTTCGAGTATAATCTTATCAGAAAATTTTTTATGTCAAAGTTTAGTGCTAGAAAATGATTTCTATTTCTGGGTGACAACCTATACTCACACCACTTTCCTCACTGTGATAAAATGAATTGTATTGAATCTGAACATAAAGTAGAAGAGAAGCAGGTTTTATTGAATCCTGTTACAGCGCCACGACCCTTTGATAAATACTGAGTTCACCCGGTGTGACGGCTGGAATATGAAATGCCTTGAGTGTCTTGCCCCAGGAGATAACATATCATTAAAGAAGCACTGTAGCTAAGAAGCCCAGTCTTCTGCTCAGTCTTGTATCTTTTTCTCTTTCCCAGAGTTCTTGACTCTTTCTGGATTTGTATCTCTCTGAGCCCCATTGCCCAAGTCTCTTGGTCTTTAGTGGAGCCCTCACATCTGTCCCTTTGCTGAGACTAAAATACTTCTTTTTTCTAAACGCTACCATCTTCATTAGCCATATCATGTCTCACCAGTCTCCTTGGACTATCATTTAGAGTGATTACAATGTTCTTTCTTGAAGAACTTTTTTTTCAGGTTATGGAAACACCATCACAACTACCCAACTATGCACCAATTCCCCACTTCCGGCTAATTTAGAAAAATATAGAAAAAATTCCACCAATGATATGCTTGGAAAAAATATTAAAGATTTGTCAAAGCACTTATACTGTACCCTAATGAAGTTATAGCAACAGTTTAAACATTGGGCATGTTGCTAAGGCGTGATTCATGGACTAGAGCCACGGGGTCACCTGGAAAGTCAGAAGAAACATGGATGCTCAGGCCTGGTGGTAGCTTCCTGAGTTAGAATCCACGTGCTCCCCAGGCAGCTCCTCTGTATAGTAATGTCGAAAAAGCACTATGAGTATAAACTTTGAAACTTCAAAGTGTTTTTAATGTTATTGCAGACAGATTTTTAATACTGTACTTTCTGACCTTTCGGCCATGAAAATCCATGATCTGTATTTTTCCAAAAGATAAAATATATGCGCCATCAACCTAGTGTTCAGACTTGTAGGGATGACGAACCTCAATGAGAGCCCATAAATGAGTGTGGCCAACTCAGTATAATAAACCAGGGGTAGCTTTGGTTTTTCCATACTATAAAAAATTAGATATACTATTCCCACTTGACTACCTCCCAAGGATTCTGTAATGTTCAACACTGTTATTTATGGAACACAGTAATACGCATTGAGAAAGAGCTGTGTAACCAACACTCTTACAAATCATGTTTTGATGAGGATTTCCTCCAGCAAATATTTTCTCCATTATAAAATGTTTAAAAGTATGCTCAGATCATCCATAATTACTAGGGGCCTTGTAATTATGCACGTGAGCTCAGTGCGATCCACAGCAGGCGAGGGGTTGGATTCGCAGAAGGGTAGAAGGCTTTGCTGGAGCCAAGGGACATGATACTCACAAATATAAGAGCCAATAGAATTCTACTGACCAGTAGGCCTAGCCAGAAATAAAAATATGTTTATTGGTCTTGTTTTCAAACAACATTTAACTTTCAACCCGTTTTTATATAGAAAAGCTATATTATTTATCTGAAAGTAGAGAATAATTTTGTTATCTCAGTAAATGTACTTCAGATTGCACATTTTACTACTGAAATACAAAGCTGGCATTAATTTTCCATAGTAATTTGATGTAAACATTTCAGCATCATAAAAAGTATGTTCTAGGTGGCCATCAAACTAGGTAGTACTGATGTAGAGAGATGACCCTTCCCATAAGGCATGAATTTACTGTATAAAATTTATCTTCACCTAGTCTGGTCTAGGTCAAGCAATTTGGGGTCAAATTTCCCAGTAGAATTTGTGTATGTGTCATTATTTTCTTGGAGATATTTTGAGAAACAAATTATAACAAAATAAATAAAATATGTATTCCTGTTCAGTTAACAATATATTAAGAAATTCTTCCTTTAAATCCTTCTCTTTTGTCTCAAAATGCTCTTAAGTCATCTAAAAAGTTAGGCAATCAATGTGAGGCAGCTGTACACAGGAATGAGCTTACCAGTAAGAGTATTAGTCGGTAAATAAAAATAATTTCCAACTTGATCAACAGCTTGTGTACTCCTCATTGGTGGGTTATGATGCACTCTGAGTCTGCAGGCTTAGTGTAGTTTAAGGCCTGAGAAGTTTGGGCAGTCGCAGAGGAGTGAGGAGAGGCAGGACGGGTCAAGTAACAGTCTTGGAGCTTCCAGCTTGGGATGGTGCTAACACCGGTTAGGCGGTTAGGCTAATGACTTTGACTGGTAAGACCTTTTAAGTTTGCTCTAGGTCACACAGGGATGAGCTGGGGTTCTTGCTATGACTGATGATTAATGAAGCATTTTGGAGGAGCGAGGTTTGTATGCACACTGGCTAATAATGTATCTGTTAAATGTGCAATCATAGAGCAATCACCAGATTCTTCCAGAAAAAGAGCATAACAAAGAGCTGACAGATATAATCTTAATGAGCATGTTTTTCTAAAAGTTCTTTTCTTCCTAGGGAGACATATAGGAAACTATAATTTGGTAAGAGTCTTTCTTGCTGCTGTACCCTCATTTTAATCTGTGGTGACTATAATGTATTTCACTTAAAACTTCCTAGGCTCAAATCCCTTCACTTATATATGGCCCTCCTGGATGTTGATTTGAGGTCATGAGGACCTAACCTGAGTCTGGGTTTCGGGCGACAGGGTGGACAGCGTGATCTGGGCCGTTGCCCTCATTCCCAGAAGACCAAGCAGTAGCCCTTAAACCAAGATAACTTGGAGCTAAGTTGGAAATTCTCCAGAGGTGGTGTGCAGCATGCACTGATGAAGACCAAGAGCATTCTGAGGGTCAGAGGAACATCACAGGTCGTGTTGAGGGCTGTGGATAGCACCATGTAACCTCCCAATGGGCTGTCTACAACTTTAGCTTTCCTCGGCCCCTTCCGTTTCAAACAATGATTCTTTTTTAAAGTGCCCTTTGGTGTTTATTTAAACCTCATTTAAAAAACATTAAGACACATAGAGCTTATTATGTGCCAGTCTTGATCCACATTCTGCGTTTCTGTAATTAACTCACTGAATAAAACTTTCTACAGCTGCTGTGCACTTTGCCCTTTTGCAGATGAGGAGACTGAGATGCAGAAATGAAGTAATTTGCTTGAGGATGCAGCCAGAAAGTGGCTGAGTTGTGATGTAACTGAGAAGTTTAGCTAAGGAGTCTTATGCTATTAATTCCTGCTGTCTGTTGCTTTTCTGTATACTCGCGAATGAGATACCATCAAGAAAATGAAATATAGGGTCTGCACATGGAAGATATTCCAGAAAGTTTAGCTCCCCTTATGTAAAAATGTATTTGCATATGCTTGGATCTAGGGAGGGCAGAGTCTTTTATTGTTCAAGGTAGAGGTTATAGGTCTGTGAGTTGGCCAACATGGCCTCCAAATCCTGCCGTCCCTTAGCAGCTGTGTAGTTGGTGGTCATGGGCAAGCTGTGTCACCTCTCAGTGCCCTCATGAAAACTATCTCATGAAAACAGGTGCAACTATCTCAGAAGGTTGCTGTGAGGTTGAATGAGATATCACTTAAAGTTTTTGCACAATTCTTAATACAGAGTAATTACTCACTAAATTTTGTTGTTGTCTGATCAGAGTGATTTAATGCATCTAGCAGTTCCTGGGGAACACAGCAGACAGTAAGTAAATATGTAACGAATGACTGAATGAAAGTATGTCTTCATTGATTTGCCCAAGTTTGATTAGCCCCAAGTTTGATGTCTGGGGGCCAGAGAGGTTTATAATATTTTCCTGTTCCCTGAAGGTGCCAGGACATCGCAGCAAGCTCTCGTTCCAGCGTTTGACAGTGACATGCTAGACTGCTTGGGCGCTGACTTCGACAGGATCCCAACTCTGACACATTTCATGGTTTGAGACAGTGACAAACCCAAGCCAGGTCCGTTCTGAGGTGCTGAGAGTTGCTGCAGATCAGAAAAAATTACACCTATTTATGATCACTCATTAAATGTGGCGCTGTGACTCTCTAATGATCAGAACTTGCTAAATGATAGTTCTTTAAAAAAAAAAGCATCTGTGTAACAAAGATGGTGTTTACAATGCTATTCCTTTGAGATAATATAAGATCTAGGAGTCCATTGGGGATAACAAAAACAAAACAAAAAGTGTGGGACAGTACAGTTGTGGGCTTTTGTCTACATGATTCTAAGTTATTTTTTGTACTAATAAGTATGTAACAAGCCAGGCATGGTGGTGCCAGCATGTGGGAGGCTGAGGCAGCAGGATCGCCCCAGGTTTGAGGCCAGCATGTGCTACACAGTGAGTTCAAAGCCAGCCTGAACTACATATTGAGCCCTTGCCTAAAGAAAGCACCCCCCCAACCCAAAACAAAACAAAAACAGTATGTTATATAGTGTGTTCTATACATGCTGTCCATCATCTATAAAATATTTATTAACTACCAGCTACATGCTAGACACTGTTTTAGGAGTTAAAGATAAACCAGTGAACAAAACATATCAAAATAATAGCAAGTAACCAGGTTGTACAATAGAAAATTTACATTTGATTGTATTACTTTGATATTATTATCTGAAAATATAAGATATTAGCTTTCCATCACTATAATAAAATACTGGTCACAGAGTAACTTTGTAAGTAAAGAGGCTTGTCTAACCCACAGCTTTGGAGGCTGAAAGTCCAAACATCATAGTTCCAGTTCTGCAGAAGGCCCCACGGCAAAGCAACAGAGCATGCATGGGAGAAAACAAATGGAAACAGAGAGACAAGGAGGGGCCAGACTTGCTCCTTTAGAAGCATTCTCACAGGAGAAGTAGCTCCCCCACTTTGTAAGGCGCACCCTCAGTGGTCCAAGGACCTCCTGCTAGGTCTCATCTCTTATTGATTCCACTGTTGCCCAATATCTCTGCCCTGGTGACCAAGCCCTTAACACTTGAATCCTTGGGGACCCCGGAACTATAGCCAAACCATGGCATTATGTGAAGCTGACACTCAAACTTGATAACCCAAAGTCCTGTGGTTCTAAGTCCTTATTTTTACTAAGTCAAAAACATACTTCAAACATGTTATTGTGTCTTTAGTACATGTGCTGCTGAAGCAAGCACTGTTGTTGTGTCTTTAAAAAAAAAAACCCATTAAATCGTGCCTCAATTATTGTACCTGACAAAGTATGATGGTACAAACCTTTTACAACTAAGAGAGCTAGTTTCTCTAATGCAACAGTTTGAATATGATTTCCCGTGGGCTGTTCACAGGTATTCAGCTTAAAAACAAAAAGTGATTTTTCTACTTAAAGAAATTAGGAAATGTTCCCGAATCTCATGAATATGCAAAGATAAAAAAAGACATTCAAGGCTGTACAAACTTCTTTGATTGTGGAACACTCTAGCAGGGCTTTTTGTGGAACAATTGCTTCACCAAACACATTTTGGAAAAAAAGATTGCTAAGCCTCTTCAACAGTTTATTAACAGTGCCTAGAGGAATTACAGACATGGGTAGGCTGGTAAGAAAAATGGAAAATTCAACTTTTCATCTGGTTTTGTAAGATCAACAACAGAATAACAAAAATGCTTCCTAGATCAACAGCTTGTTTTCTTCAACAATGTATTTGGCTCTTGCTCTTCACAGTGGAGAACATAGGGACGCTTCTCTCCTTGTACTGAGGGCAATAACAAATATGCACTTGATTTACTTTGTGTATCTGACTGTATGTGGAACTGTCCCTATTTAATAGCTTACATTCAAGCATCCCTCACAGTTACTCCTTTTCCATTCCTAGGCCTTGTTTAGACCACTAACCACTAACTTTAGAAGCAAAGAGGTTGTTTCATTGTGTTCTGTTTGGAATAGGTAATACAATCACATGGGTCAAAATTTAAGAGGTACAAAAGAGTGAAGGATGCCTTTTTTACCCCAGTTTTTCAAACATTCATTTCAACCAATACTGCTAATTTCTGGTGTATCCTGCCAGAGATTTTTTTATTCTTATATGAACAACATGCACGTACTCATATCTACCTACCCATATGTACCATACATACTTTTCACACCTTTGTCTTTTGCCTTAAAAAGTTATATTGGAGATTAGAATTATTATGATAATTATTATTCTGGTGGTACTGGGAATCTAACCTAAAGCCTCAGTCATGTTAAGTAGACACTGAACACTGAGCTACAACCCTGCTCCTTACCCACCTTTATATATCATGCATACTTTCCATGCCTTTTTCTTCTAAGTTATGCTAGAAGTCATTACTATTATTTTGGTACCGGGCACAGAACCCAAGGCCTTCACACTAAGTTACACCCCCAGCCCTTTTTATTTTTTTTATTTTGAGGAAAGTTCTCACTAAATAGCTAAGTTGCTCAAGCTGGGCTCAAACTTGTGATTCTCCTATCTCAGCCTCCCTTAAAGAGTCTCCACGTTCTTTTTCTTAATGTGTGCAAAGTATTCCCTTGAATAGATGTGTCGTGAGTTACTTAACTAATACTTTTTAAAGCTAACATTATTTCCAATATTTTGCTACTGCAAAGATTACCACAAAGAATAACCTTGTCACACATAACAGTTCACATGCTCGAGAACATATTTTTGGTATGAATTCCTGAAGTGGGCTTACAGAGTTAAAATAGATATTGTCAAATTACCCTCCACAGGGGTTGTACCAACGTGCACTCCTACCTACCAAGAGTCTCTTTCAGCTCCACCCATGGCAACAGTGCACCCGACTTTTTGATCTTTGCAAAGGTAGTAGATGATGTCTTAACATAGTTTACATTTTGAGTTTATCTTTTGAGGAAATATGAGCTTTTAAATTAAAAATTTTCCTTTTTCTTCTTTTGTTCTGGTGATTGAACTCAGGGCCTTGCACATGCTAAGCACGTACTCTGTCATTGCTATATCCCCAGCCCCAATAGGTTTTTTTCCTTCATTGAAAAGCTCTTACAGAAATAATTTAAGGATATGTTGCATATTTCAATGGTCTTGTTGTACAGCCTGTACTAAAGTTAATCTTTCTTTGATAATTCACTGTCACTGTTACGGACATAAATTTTGTGCTGTAATAAAGTGATACTTTTAAAGGGCAGTGGTGAGTGGCAGCCTTTTGCCAAGAGCTGGATTGAGTTTTGAACACTGCTCAGGTTTTCTTCTGCCTAGTTAATTTCTTTCAGCTGATACTCTACTTATGCAATTATCATTTTGGCTTCTAATCTGTTTCTTTAATTAATATTTTATCATCTGAAGGAAGAGATGAAAGAGGCTCCTAGAGTCTACAAAATAATAATTATGATAGCTACCATTTACTAAAGGGTCTTTATGTTTCAGGTAGATGTTTATATGCACCATCTAGCAAATGTTCATAAAGACCATACAAGGTAGATATGACCTTCCTTTTCCTGATGAAGCAACTCAGTCTGCTCCACAGTTACACATGGGAGGCTGGCACTCAATGTTCCACAGGCCGCATGGACTCTGCTTCCTGCAGAAGTGACGGTTGTTTCTCTCACTGTTCAGAGACCTTTCTCTCCACTTCCGGTTGGATCCCAGATGTGTGGTGGGGTCTGAGGTTACCCCACTTGTGACCTCCGGAAGCACAGGGCACGAATGCGCATTACTTTACACTCAGTATGCTTTTGAAGCCGGAAGCTAGGAGTTTCTTAATGTGAACCAAAATAACTAAAAAGCCAGGTCAGCAATCATTTTAGCAATAAATGTCTGCTACGTTATATTGTGAACTCTCTTGCTAATGAATTCTCTTTTCAGAGGATTTTATGTGAAGCATGTGACGAGCAGCATATTCTGTGTTTGGGTTAGCAGGGAAATGCAGAGAGCTCGGCGTCTGTGTCAGGCAGGCGGCTCATCTACCATTTCCTATCTGGCTGAACCACATCTGACTGAGGTTTCTTTATTGTCGCTTTATCGCAAGATAAGGATTTTCCTTCGTGACCACTCTTAGTGCCGTAAGAATATAAATCTCCAAAGCCCTGGAAAAGCTTTGTATATTAACTTAAATTTATTTTCTTTCCATTTATATTTAACAAAGCACCCTGAGTGCATTCTAACGCAGTCCTGGGAGGGGCTCATTTCCCCTCTTGCATTTTAGCAGTTAATGAGGTTAATGGGAGCCACATGCTTCTACATCCAGGCTCCAGGTTTCTTGTGAGGAAAATATAAGCGGTCTTGGATGTTTCCTGGCATTGCCCTCAAGAAATTCTCACTAGGTGGCTGCGCACCTCTGGCACATAGCCCAATTTAGAAGATGCGTTAGGAGGAGCTGAGTCCCTGACTCACAAGAACGGGTCATTCCTTAACATCCTACAAAGCCACGTTCTTAGAGCAGCAGAAAGGCCAATTCAGAGGTAGGTATTTGGTACACATAAACTGTAAACTTTTACCTTTTTCTCACCTGCCCAGTATTTTCACCTTCATCAGCTCAGCCTTATAAACCAGAATGATTTAAATTCCTCTCTCAAGATTCTGTGGTTTTCATTTTTAAAAGAAATTGTGATGGACTGGGATGGTCTCCTTTCAATTCAAATCAGCTGTGTTGATTGGGCAACGGTGGCTTTTAGGGTTATGGTCCATTTAAAAACCTCGACAGACTTATTCAAACTTAGATGACTGAACCTCCTAAATGAAAGGCAGCAAACTGTTGAGAACTTGAGGAACTTATCGTCCCCTAAAGAGCAGAACAAATCAAAAGAAATGTCTTTGAATACTGACCAAATTTGAATCCTTTCTTTTTCAAAAAAGCGAAGAGCAGCAAATTACCAATGCTGGACAACAATAAAAGCAAATCAAGCAAAGTGTTAGTAATATTATAAAAATGCTGTCTATAACTTCTTGTTCCAGTTCGATTCCTTTGGCAAACTACATTGCATAGTTATTTAATTTTAAAAAGTCACAGTTTGTTAAATTCGTAAAAATAGAGGTAACAATGTAATCTAAGTCTCCTGATTGTCCCTTTCAAATATTTCTATAGCTCCTGGTTTTACTTGAAAAAAATCACTTTCCAGACTTCTAAAAACACTTACTGGATCTGTTAAAAAGATATTATGAATTTGAAAGGTGTTGTGGCTCTGTAATATGATTTATAAATGTTTATTATATTTTGGTTTCACATAGTATGAGATGGGATTGCAAGGTAATGAAATGGGTTTTTGAAGCGGCATGAGATCAATTTCATTACTTCATCTTTCAATCGTTTGACACACATATTTCATAGAATGGGTACAAGTTGTCAATTCAATGGCAAAGCTATGATCTGCATTTGGATGATTTACCATTAAAGAAGAGACACTAAGAGAATTTATTTTTGTGCCATGGACATCTTGGGCAGTCAAGTGAAATATACGGACTCCTCCAAATAATTTTTAAATTCTCAAGAAAACCCATTATGTTAACATAGAGTTTATTCTTTTCTCCACTACTTGCTGTCATTTCTCAAATTATCTCCATAAACCACACACAGGATATATAGTTGAAAGTGCTTTCTTTCAGGAAGTTTCCTTCTTAGAGAGTGAGAGTAAAGAAGTGGAAGAAGCCAGGGAGTCTAGTTCTTGCTCCATCCCTCGGCAACTTCCTCCCTTGCTCCACAAACATTCAGGATGTCTATTCTCTTCCTTTCTACTGGCCCCTTTTCTCAGGAAGAAAATCCTGATCATTACAAGCACATCCTTATTCAATAATTTAAAATTCTATTTGCAGCATAACAGCAATGTATGCTTCTGTTCTTTAGTTTGGTCCCTTGTCTTTTATTATAGCCTTTTGGAGACTATGGGTTTCATTACATGAACGGTTGATGATTTATTTTGTTGAACATGTGTGTGGGTTTGAATACACAGATGCTTCTTAATAAGATTAGGTGATATGTCGATAAACTCATCATTTGTTGGAAATATTACAGTTCTAAAAGTGTTTCATATACCTAACTTGATGAACACTACAGCTTAGCTGTTCCTGATTCAAAGGTACTCCAAACACTTATATTAATCTACAGTTGGACAAACATCATCTAACAGAAAGCTTTTTTTTTTTTTTTGCAAATAAGCTTTTGTGCTATATCAAAACAAAAAATCCATAAGCCAAACCTCATAAATTGGGGAAGGTCTGTATAAGATGGTTGTCAGGGAAACAAATCATTTCTGTTTTTTCCTAAAGGGAACATAATTTGGGGACTCAGGCATTCTGGGAAGGAAGGATGAGAGAAGGGAGGATGAGGAAAGAGAAGACAAGATACTACAAAGGTGAATATAACATTGCGCGGTATCTACTGAAGTTATTTTGGGGAGTGGTAATGATGAAAGTGACTGAAGGAGGCTCTTTTTGCTTGTAGAGGAGCGCATGAATGAATTCAGGAATTGGGATAGTTAATAGAGCCAAAGTTTTATGGTAAAATTTTCTCAATCAACCCATCAGGAGTTAATGGTTGTTGTCTTAGTCTGTTTGTGCTGGTATAGCAAAATGCCTGAGCCTAAGTAATTTATAAACAGTCAAAATTTATTTTCACAGTCCAGAGGCTGGGAAGTCCAAGGCGATGGCAGGTTTGGTTGTATGATGAGGGCTGCATCCTCCTGGGGGGAGGAGTGCTGTGTCCCCAATGGGCACAAGGCAGAAGAGCAAGCTAGACTGACTTCCTTATCGAGCGCCACCCCTTCTCTGTGTGTGTGTGTGTGTGTGTGTGTGTGTGCACGCGCAGGGACATATGCATGTGGTACTGGGGACTGAACCTAGCGCCTTTACACTGAGCTACATCCACAGCCCTTTTTTATCTTTAATTTTGAGAGAATGTCTTGCTAAGTTGCCAAATTTTCCAGACTGGGCTCAAACTGGCAACCCTCCTGCCTCAGCTCCCCAGAGTGTTGGGATTATAGGCCTGCACACTATCCCTAGCTCACTGAGCCCCTTTACAGGGGAACCTAATCCCATTCTCAAGGAGAGAGCCTTCATGACCTCCTACAAACCTTAACTCCTATTGCATTGATGATGCATAAATTTTGGAAGGAACCCATTGAAACCATAGCAGATACCAAATATATTACAATGACTAAGAGGGTCCTAGATGACGTTTGTGCTTCATATTTAAAGATGCTTAAAGAAGTAGGGTGTGGTAAGCCCATTCAGGAGTCCAAGGCAGAAGAGTCACCAGGAATTTGAGGTCAGCCTGGGCTACATAGTGAGTGTGAGGCAGCCTGAAGGAAACAGTGAGACCCTATCTCAAAAAAATGCTTAAAGAGAAAAGAAAACAAATAAAGAAACTGATTTTTCAGTGCTGAATAGATGTCACGCATCCTTTTTAAGGTGTGAGGGGGGCCTTTCTGCTTGGCCTACACCACCCTGAATGCACCCGATCTCACCTGCTTACACTGAGAGCCCAACGGATTCCTCTTTTCCTTTTATATCTGTTAGCTGTATCTATACAAGCCTCTGACTGTTCATTATCTTCTTGCCTCAACTTTCTCTGAAGCACCTCCTTCCGTACTCAGTTCTTCGCAAGAGTTTGCTGTTGACGTTTTAATGAATTAGCTAGCAAAAAGGGTGACCAGGCCACCGTGGAGAACAGACTGAAAATGAGCTTTGGCACCAGAAAGAGCTCTTTGTGATTGTACCTTTGCCTACTGTCAGGTCACGTCATCTTCACTTTTCCAAGCTCTGGTTTCTTTATTAACAAGAATATCTCATAAGATTATATTAAAATGTTGTTTAAAATGTGAATCAGCTAGTTTTTAAAAAAATTTACAAACATCCTAACTTAATTTAGCCAGTATTAGAAAATGAAGTTATTCCAGATGGCTCACAGAATCTTTGGGAGACATAGGATGTCACCTCCAGGAAATATACCAAGTCCACCTCCCTGCTGGGCCTGGCATTGGCATCTATACTGAAGGACTCAAGGAACACTTCCTGCTACGAACCCTGACTAGGTTCTGCGCCATGATTTGCCTAGACTGCTGGGAAAGGGAGTCCTCATGTGGGCTTCTTTGTTCCTTATTCTCTTCTAAAACCAGTCTTGGATGAGTCTCATTGGTCTAATCTAGGCTACATGCCTAATGTTGGGCTCAGTTTGTGCCTTGAGATTCCAGGATCATGAAAAGGGAAACTTCATAAATATGACATATCTATTACTATTCAAGAATGTATGATACTTGGCACATAATGAAATCTCAAAAGGTATATTTATTCTTGCTACCACAAGATACAATGAAAAGGAAGTAGGATAACTTATGTCTTTCTTGGTACACATACTCTTTCATACTTTTTAAGCTTGCATCTGGTGCAAAGGATTTTCAAGAACGCATACACCACAGTGTATCCTCTTGGAGAATATATTGCAAGACGGCATATTGAATGTGTCAGAGGTCTTCTGTCTTTCCTTCTAGTTTCACTTTTCATTTTTCCACCCTACTCTGGAAATGAGGATCGACATCCAGCACCAGGCTTCCCGAGCCTCTGACTACCGATTGGTTCTGCTAGTGGGGAGCACCAGCTGGAGAAAGGGGAGGGGAGGTAAAGTGAAGACAGGATACTGGCTTCCCAGATTCCAGCCTCTCAGGGAGGAAGGTCATGTTAGCCTGACCACATCCCTTCATCTGAAGTCATAGATACTGTCAGAGAGGAGGTGACAACAGGTGGCAGAAAAGATGTTATGGTTTGTGTCTAGATGTCCCCTCAAAGCCTCATGCAGTCATAGGTGGGGCTGGATCTAGAGTGAGTGATTACTAAATTAGTCCACTGATGGATTTGGCATAGTTCTGCTGGGATCCAGGATGTGACACTGGGATTAAGGCCACTAGAATTAAGGGTGGGAGTGCTACCCACCCTAAGGGCGGGTACCCTGGACAAGATATAAAGGACAGAAAGAGGCTTGTCTATCCCTCACTTACCTTGCTACCTTCTGCCAGGCCACCCAACCTTGGATCCAGCCGATTATGGACTGAAACCTCTACAAACTGTGACCTAAATAAATCTTTCTTCTTTTAACTTTGGATGTTGGATATTTTGTCTCAGCAATGAGGAAAGTAACTAAGACAGAAGAATACACTTGATTTCATTTAAATGCTATTTGGTTTGTAACAGAAGTGTGATAGTACTTTTTAGGTTCGTTTCTCTTTCTTTGGCAGAGCCTTTGAAGGATAGTGGGTTTTATTAAGAGTTTTTCACCTAAACTTTCTCCATTTTGGAGGTCCCCATTCCTGGCTGTTTAGCCCGAGAGTGGTGGCAGTGCCTCCTTTTTTTCAGGCTTGTGGTACAGCACTGTCTTTTGTAAGGTCTCTACATTCTGAGACCTCAAGAGTAAGCCCTTTATTAAATTCTCTCCAAATTGTACAGTGTAAATGTGCCATCCTTTTTTTCTTTTTTAATCTGGACTCTGGCTGATACCCTGAGAATGGGTTGTTAAAGGATACTAGAGGATATTGAGTGATATTTGTTTAGAATATCAAAAAACATTATGTGTTTTCTATATATTTTTAAATTAATTTAGTTTATAAATGTATATACACAGAGGGCTAGCAATGAGGCTGTAGATTAGGGGGTGGCCATTGGTGAGCAAATGGGTGTGACCCGTCAATCACAGAGATCCATGACACATGTGAATACAGTTCCCATGCCCTGCACCTGGGACCAATCAGGAAGTGAGTGCTTCAGTTTCTGACGTGAAATCTAGCAGGTTTTTGACAGGATGGGCGAAATCTGAGGTCCGCCCAAAGAATGAGGGATATAAAGGTGTTAACCTCAAGGTCATAGTAAACTTCCTCAGGGACCAGCTTTCACTCCGTAGAGCTTATTTCTTTTCCTACATTTAATAAATGTAAAACTTTGCTACCTTTTCTGCACAACTCATCCAATTCTTTATTCAGGACACCAAGGACCTGGAAAGAGTCTTCAGACCCCCCAGAACCTGGTAACAATATGCTCAGCGAAGTTAGAGAAAGAGGATATTTCACTCTCAAGCATTAACTGATTCACAGAGTATTTATTTGGTTTCTTATATACTTTAAAGCCTCAGCCAAAATTTCAAATAATAAGATGACTATGACTTACGTTCAACTTTAAGCCTTAAAGGGGTAAAGTCTCACCAAAATGAAAATTTATGGTTTTTACAATAGCTTTCAAATATATAATAGCTATTGAAATAGAAATAATGACTAGAATGGTTATAATAAATAATTATATGGTTAAAATTAGTAACAGGAAAAAAGAACATACAAACATTGTCTAGATTTCCTATTTTCTTGCAATGGTTATTTTGAATTAGATCATGTATTTTTTCAAGTTTTTTTTTTTTACAAAATTGTAATTTTTGAAATATAAGAATATTGAGAAGGAATGATCCACTTTTCTCTAGGCAACTCAATTTTCATGAAAATAAAACAGAGTTTAATTGGTATGTGAGGTAAAAATTCCAAAAGTGCATAAAGATCATTCACTTAAAAAAATAAATTCTCCCTTCAGATGTCCACACACACACACACAAATATGCAATCCCACAGAGAATAACTTTTATAGTTTTAATTTTATTTTATACCAGTGATATTGTTTTTGGCTTTCTCTTCATAAAGATATAAAACATGGACACTCTTCTACTTCACAGTTAGATGGGCTTATACTAAAGGAATATATGAAGCTTTCTACCCAAATCATTATTTCATGCAATTTTCAAATATGTAATAGTTACGAAGAGTTTTAAAGTTCTTCATGATCATTGCTAGATGTGAGTGTAATAGGCGTTGTATGAAATATTTTCATATCCTGTAAATTCTTTTTGCTTCTGAGGCTCCCCACCCATTTTGTCAATGGCTCTTTTCCCACTGGGAGGAGGGCGGATACCATCTGGAACAAAGAGGGCATTGATCGGCCTTGAGATTCAAAGCCAATTTAAAAAAACCGAATTCCTAGTGAGGGAGTCTAGCCTTTTAGAAAGTGAGTTTTCAAAAATGCTGAAAAGGATAAAAAAAAAAAGAAAGGGTAAAGAGAGAGGAACACAGACACAGAAAGGGACAAAGGAAAATAAACCCTTCCTGTTCAAATATTAAAATTAAAGACAGGGAATTTGGTCTCTAAACTTCGAGTAGACAGAAAGCAAGAGGAAACAGGGCAGAGACTCCTGGTGAGAGGCAGATGCTGAGAGAGACCAAGGCCAGCAAACAAGTGTGTCCTGGCTTTACCTCGGAGGCTAAACCCCGGGGTGCGGGGCAGCAAGTACAGGTGTGTATGTTGCTCAAAAGCAGTTAGAATAAATGTAAAAGGGCAACTGAACAGGATCTCAGGAAAGTGGCACTTGTTCTCCTCGGCCCTGAGCAATCCCTGAGAAGATGATATATCACAATTGAGCAGAGCTTAGTCCAACATGGCACATTCTAGGTTAGTGCTACTTAAAGTGTAGTACAGCAAGATGCTGGTGTGCAACCCGTTTTGAAGATCTGCCATCCACATGGAGGAAAGTTGTGAAATGGAGAATAAGGATGTAGAAATTTTGCAGCAGTTTAATAGACTAATTTTATGCCTGTTGAATCAAGTAATACTTTTTAGAACCTGGAGCTTGTATTTTACATGCTGCCATTTTTTTCTAGTAATGAGTTTTTGTGATACTTTACAAGAATATTAATGCAATGAATTTTGGGGGAACCCCCTCACCCCAGATAGTTTTAGATGTGTTGTTGGAGAGTATATTTTACAAGTGCCCCAGTGAGGGATCGAATAAAGGGGCAGATGTCCTGCTTCCCACTTCTCCCCACTTCTTTGTACACACCCAGGTCTCATGATTCGTGGAAAGGATTGAGAATTATGTGTGTTTGATCAGGAGGAAACATAGAAAATGCCTGAATGGAGAATTCAGGAGTCAGCTCTGGGAATAACAGCAGGATGACCCTACTTCTGCAGAGTGGGTGCCATAAGCCAGAGATAGAAGAAGGACTTGGTTGATATTCTGCCCTACAGCGCCAGCGAGAGCCACATGGCATCAAAACCGCAGAAGTGCCCAGGAGCCCACTAGGGCCAGACATCACTGTGCAGATCAGTGAGGTCCCAACTTCCATGCATTCCTGTGCCTCTATCCCAGTAACGCATAGTCTTGAAAGTACTTTACAGGTCCAAGGACCATTTGGGAGATGCAGGTGAAGAACAGAAGGCCTGAGGACTTACTGCAAAATGACTGGCCCAAAGAGAGTTTGCATGCCTTTAAATAGTCATGTTGCAGTGTGGTAGCTTGAGAGTAAAATTAGATTAAGTGTACAGAATAAAGAAACTACATTTTCTTTCCCTCCTGAGTTGTAGGGCATAAATTATTGACCTGGCCATATACTCAATAAATTGTGACAATAAAATTCATGCCTGATATATAGAACACTCTTAATAAAGCCTTGCCGAAATATTGAAGGGAACTCTTAAGAACGTCATATTTTGAAAGCAGGTACATAGGCAGAATCAGGACGTTACTGAACCGCTGAAGCCTGTTTCCACTAGAGTGCCACAGCCACAGCTTTGTCACCAGGAAATTTAGGTGAAACCAACGAATTATATAAGAGAGTCAAGGCCGTGTTGACTCTCAACACAGTCCTGAGTAAGTGATGAGACAGGAAAATTTTCAAGTCATGGGAACAATTTTGAGGGGAGAAGAGTTGAAAATGTTGCTTTTAAAACTATTTCCTGGGCTTCCTCAAAGAGTAGAGTATACCAGATACGGGTGATATGTCTTTGTACTCCACGGATTTCACTTCAGCAACCCCAAGCCCTCTCACAGGCATCTACTGTGACTTTTGGTGATCCCTACTAGAAACGCATACTAACGGTTCCTACTAGTAACCACCCAGTAACTGTGGTAATGACTTCTACTAGTAACCGCCTAGTAACTGTGCTGGGTGCTAGGCATTTAAATAATTAAAGATGATTTTTTTTTTTCAGATTGAAAGAGGATTCTTTCCACTCTTAAAGAGATCACATTAAATTGAGAAAAATAAAAATGTTACCTGAGAAGACAACACTGTGATTTGGCCATCAGCAAGAGAGGAGGAAGCCACAGAGAAACAGGGAGGAAACTCTGGTCTTACTCAGGAAAGGGCTCCCTGAAAAGGAAGGGATCTTTTGGGTTGAGTCTTGCATAACTGAGTTCATCAGATGTCCCTGGGTAATTGGGACTGAACAGAGGAAGAAAGCAATGGGAGAGGACAAAGCTATATATAATATTATCAAGGCACTAGAGTTGGTAAGTTTAAGAACTTGAGAGGGCACTGGGACAGGCACATTAAAAACAGGAGCAGAATGATCTGAAGGTTCTTATTGTGTGCTGGGGAAGGTTTAAAAAAGTTGTATGATGGGCAGAATGGGAAAAGATGGAAGTTAAAAGAACATAAGGCCAGCTTGCAAAAGACCTGGTAAAAGCTAATAGTCAGGATCTTCTGGTGGCCAAACAAGACTCTTTCAGATCTCCTTAGGAAAAAGGTGATGACATCTCATCCAAACTGGACATGGCTAGTCCGATGTGTGTGACGTACATTCAATCAGAGAAGCATTTCTTCTTCTCTTTGTAGTTAGTTACATGCCTCTTCTTCAGCAGCCCATTCTCTCAGTTTCTTTTATTTCAAATCCTAGAAGGTGCTTGCCTACTAATATTATCCTTACCAAGACAGTCTTTATTGGAATGCCTATTACTTTCGTTTTCTTATAGTGCTTGGGCCCTGGGATAGGTGAATGAGTTTTCGATTTTTTTTTTTTTTTTTTTTTTGGTGCTGGGGGGTCGAACTCAGGGCCTTGAACTTGGTAGGCAAGCAGGGAGCTAAATCCCCAGCCCCTGAATGAGTTTTCTATGGCACTAGAAATGCCAAGCCCACTTGGGTGTTAGCTTACTATTCTATTTAATGCAGATATACTTGCACGATCTATTTGTTTCAAGCAACTGAAACCTTTAATTATCTGCAAATCCTAATCAGGAAGTTGGTTCTGTTCCCAAGATGGTTGTCCATGTTAGTTATTTTTAGTGAATTTGAAAAGGGTGTATCTTTCAGCCCCAATAGGGATTGCTTAGAAGGGGACAGGAGGATAGGAGGAGAAAGAAGTGTTTCAACATTTTTATCTTCTGCACCATTTGTAAATCTTCTTTCACACAGGTCACTGGTGGTCTGACTCTTCATTCTGACTGATCGGGTCATTGCTGATCCTAGCAAATCTTTGGAACCAGAGAAAGTTCCTGGCGGTAGAGATTTGGCTGCAGATAATTAACTTAGACGTCCTACTCCTGCCCTGTGCCTGTGTTAGTTACATCTTTTGCTTGTGAGGTACCTTGGTGCTCAGAATGTGCCTACATTTGCTTCTTCTTCTTCTTCCTTTTTCATTTCAAGCTTGGAATACATTTGTCTAGATCTCTAATCATGTTATCTACTCCTTGGTTAAGCAAATGTAAAATTCATGTCCGTATATTCTTACAATGCTCTTCCCCGTGCTTCTGAGATAAATTCTGTGGCTTTTTAAAAAATGTATTCCTTTTTTCTCCCCTACAACGGTTTTGCACCTTGCTGGATCTAATGCTGCATTTGGATTCTCAGGACCAGCCTGCACCTCATTCTACTCTCAGGGGACGCTGATGAAGGCAGAAATGCAATTCAGAGGGGCCCAGGAGTCGGGAAAGCCAGGCTCCTCTGGCTTTTCTCACGTGGCTCCAATTGCTAGCATGAGGGTCTTTGCCAACAGGGCATTAATTTTAACCATAGAAACCTGGCAAGTCACACAATTCAGCTTGACATTGCAATTCAGCAGTGGGAACTATTAGTTTTGGATCTGATTTTAAGT
The DNA here is from genome assembly GCA_004026905.1 of Hystrix cristata. Classification (NCBI taxonomy): domain Eukaryota; kingdom Metazoa; phylum Chordata; class Mammalia; order Rodentia; family Hystricidae; genus Hystrix; species Hystrix cristata. Next base: position 69,403 of record PVJO010002881.1, on the reverse strand, counting down.
GGTCTCAGAATACTGGTTACAAACAGAAAGGGTTTCCTGAAGCCAAGTCATATGGTGGTCCATGTTTCCTTATCTGCTCTCGGCCAGGCTACCTGGGACCTGAGCATGCACTTCTCCGCTGCAGCTGGTCTAATCGGATGAGAGGCAGTCATCCAGCTCTGCTGTTTCTGAATTCTATTATTTTCCTGCTTTTTTTTTCTTTTCATCCGTGCCTTATTATTTCTTTATTCCAAAACCAGTACATTTACATTATTAAAGAAGGAAGAAAATACAAATAATTCGAGAGATCTAAAAAATACCTTGTATTTCTACCATGCAAAAGAAACCCCTTAATAACTTGGAGCCTCTTCTTTTTGAAGGGTTGAGGAGGGACAAGGAAGGGAAAATTTTCTTGTATTTCCTGTGTCCTTGAAATTGCTCCAAAGCAAAATCACCAAAGCCTTGTTTCAACTAGGGCAATGACCACTTTATCTTTGCTGCTCATGGGTGTCTTGCTGTCCCTCCTGGAAGGAGTTATCCAGACTTCCACAGTCCTACAAACAAATCCACACCCCTTCTAAGGCACTGAGACTTCAAAACTACTCAAGACCCCGTGTGTGTTAACCACATCTTTCTGGTTGCATGCATAGAAACTAATCTCCTTAATAAAAGTAAATGTTCATTTAAGTGCATTTGCATGCCACATTTGCAATCTCCAATCTGTCTATGCTTCAGAACCTTCAACTTCTCTATTTTTCTCACACAAAATTCTTGGCTTTACTCAGCATGTCCACTGTGCACTCTTCTTTCTGTGGCTGTATCACACTCCTCCCACTCCACATTCAAATTATGGAAAAGACTAGATACTGTGTCTTCTGTTGAGCGGAGTTTTCTGAGCTAGGCAATCTCGTTAATCAGAAACCAGATCCTTGGGTCAGGTGTTTGCTTTGATCTATTTAGTGGGAGAATGAAATAACACTTTTCTGAAAGAGGAAGGGTAAAAAAGGCTGGATGGTGTGCTGGACAGCAGGACCAGTGTTCCAATAATGAGGTTGCAAACAAAACAAGTGCCAAAGAAGGTTGTTTGAATGAAAGTTATTTGGGAGTTGAAAATGATGGGATAGAACTTAGTGATTATTACATTCTGAGATTTTTGGCTAGAATGAATGAGTTAGATGGGGTTCTGTTAGGAGAGACAAAGAGCATAAAAGAGGCAATTGATTTCAGAATTTATGTGTACATTTAGTTTGAAGAATGTGGAGGGCCTCTAGGAGATAATATTTCTTTGTCAGTACTAATATAAATCTAGAGCTAAGAGTAGAGATCTGGCAGCAGGTATATTTTAATTACTTTTCTCACTTCTGGGATAAGATACCTGACGCACACAAGTATTTCAACTCACAGGTTGTAGAAGTTTCAATCCATAGTCAGCTGTTTCCAAGGCAAGGTTACATGGCAGATGGGCATGGCAGAGGAGAAACAGCTCATGGCGTGGCCAGCAGAAGACAGTAAGCAGTAAGAAGCAGCAGTGACAAGCCCACCTTCTTTCTGTCCCTTTATAAACCATCCAGACCACAAGCCTATTGATTGGTGCCACCTATACACAGGGTGGGGCTTGTATTATCCGCACCCTTAATCCCAGTATCACATCCTTAATCCACATTCACATACACCCTAAAGTGGCCACCTTCGGCGCTTCCTTCTATGACTACATGAAGTTTGGGGGGGGACGTCTAGACACAAGCCATAACAAGATATTTAAGTGGGGTCATCATACAGAGATCTGTCTGTTGCTCAGGGACCTGTGTTCTCTCCACCCCAGAATAAGACTAGGCGCAAAAAAAGTGGTGGCAAACTTTGGGGCTTTGGAGGGAACATTATCTATTTTTGGAAATAGTCCTCTCATCAGATTTATAAATTAGTAGCACCAGTAGTAAAAATCAAGCATCAATACTTCAGTAATTTTGTTAATAAGACCATTATGATTCACCATGAGTCTCGATAGGTTCTAAGACAGGCTGGCTATTAGGGTGAGGCAATTAAAGGTAATGCCAGTGAATCGAAGCTGCCATCCAGATGCATGATCTTGAAGGCCAGGGAATGTTATGATCCTTTGCAGTGTTAAAATATGTATTTGACTTGATGGTGTATAGCTGCAGGTAACTCTTCTTGGCAAAGAAAATTTAAAATGCCCTTCTTCTAGCTGCAGGACACTGGAAGTTAATTATGGCAGGGAGACATAGCTGCCAAGGAGAAGGCAGACCCGGTGCTCAGGTTACAGAGATGGAGAGCTTTGTGGAGTACCACCCACCTTTCCTGTAGGCCAGTTTGGGAGGTGGCTTACCAATGTGTGAAACAGCTTTATGAATATTCAGTTGTCAAAAACTGTTTTGAACAGCACCTAAATGAAGTCTCAGAAGAAGCAAAGTTGGAATAATTCGATATAGAAACATCTTCAAAAGAAGATATGGAGACGACACAGATATCATTCTTTTTTAAAAGCTTAAGATGAAAACTCCAGAAGAGCAGGGAGGTGTTATAAGATGCAAATAGGTAATGCGCAGCACCTCCCTCACTACATCACTGCTGTTCAAAGGGATCTGAGATGATACAACTCCTGTTTTCCATCCTATTCTTATTATTTTACTATATGTGTGACACGGGGCAAGTTAAATTTCATCTGCAGAATGGGAATGCTGCTTAGCACAGTTGCAAAAACTGAGCTAATGTATACAGAATGCCTGATACAGGAAAGAGATTGAAATGTTTGCAGTTACAATTTAAAACAAAATCTTTCTCAGTCAATACAAAGATATCCATAAAGTTTCTTTTAGTTGGCCTTATAAAATTACTCAATTCATTTCCCACTCTGTCTGGCCGTCTGTGAGCCATAAAATTTTTCCTACTAAAATCATTCAGGATTTTAGAAATCTCACCCTACCATTTGAGAAGAATTTACTACAGTTTTGAGGGATACATTGAATGACTGTCATTTTTCTCTAAATCTTAAGCAATTTTCAGATTTAAAAACATGTCGAAGATTCTATTTTGTGTGTGAATCTGGCTCTCACTTGGGTGACTCACAGTCCCAGTTTCTGCAGCATCTAGAAAGACTTCCGGCATCTGAACTTGGGGGGTGATTGCCCTGCAATTGCCGCATGTTTGGGGTTTGGGGGCTACATAGAACGGGACAGCATGCTAGCAGTGATTTTCTAGTTTATTGTCACTATTGCAAATTTCAGGAGCTCTCCAGCCCTTTCAACAAAGGGCTTTCTACAAAGCCAGACAAGTCAAAAGTAAATCACTGCTGAGGCCAGAATATGATCATTGAGCCGTCTTCCAATTTACCTTTCTTTGCAATATTTGGGAAGTCAACTTCCCTTGAGCTTGACGTAGTTGTGTTGTACTTATTTTTTAATCCTGGTTTATATTTTGCTTGTAAATGTTTTAAGAGTTGTTTCGGTAGTGGTCATCTGTACTAAGTAGAGGCAAAACTCTATAAGGACAAAGGCTGTTAGCAAATTCCTTTCCAGGGAGGGATATCACCAGATGTGATAGTGTTGAATTAAACCAATTTAGTGACTTCATAATGAAAAAAACTGGCGAACTGTTACTGCACAAGAAAGTGTTGTCAGATGAAGTTCTTTGTGACTGTATCTGGGGTAATAAGAGAAGTAACTCATATCAAACAACTGTAATCGCTCCTCCTGAGGTTTACTGGGCTTTCAGGGAAGCTAAGATGGCAGCTGAGGTTTGCAACACTTCCAGCCTGGCATTGGGCGCTTTTTTGTGTCATTTTTTTCCTTCCCAAGTGTATAGAGTAAAAAGGGAAAATTATCTCAAAAGTGATTGCTTCTGACTTAGCAAACACATTGGGGCACATAAAGTTTGTTGGCCACATTTAATTGAGGATGAAATTCCTTTTCTTGACCTGAGCTTCAAGTTTATAGCACTGTACCCTCCATGATAAAAACTAGAGATGTCATTGTCAAGAAACATGGTCTCATCCGTTTTCATTATACATTCATCATAGCCACCTTTTTATTTTAGAATACATTTACAAATTTACAATAGCTGGTTTATAGAACATACTTTATAACACAGAGTATAAATAACTATATTTTAAGTGTTTTTAGATGGAGAGATAGTGGTGTACAACACTGGTTATCTTTGTTTTAAAAACATTGGCTTTACCTAGAGGTTATGGACTTTTCAATTATTTTAAAATATATTAAACAATGGACTCATTCAGTTTCGGGCAATTACCTCAGGCTTCCATTCCCTACATTCCAGGCAACCACTCTAAGTAGGCTATTTGTCTCTGGCTCCTCTGGTATTTTCCTTCTTATTCTTCCCTTTTCTTTGTGCTCTCATTCACCCACAGGAAATTGGGTAATCTGTACAAATTATCCTTTCCCTTCATCCGCCGATCCAGGGTGTATGAGCTGCATTGCTAATTCTCTAACAAGGAAAATGAAAAATGTTGATTCTAGAATGAGAATGAATGAGCCTATGGTAAAAATTGGTGGTGTTGATCTACGCTTTTTCTTGCAGGCAGCACGCTCACTATGCGTAGGGTGATGGCTAACAAAACAAAATACAACCTAATGCATTGACAATTCATTTAGTCCTGTGTATTAGAACAAACACCAGAACAGTTATCAATCTAAAGCCAGGACTCAGGAGTTTCTGAACTCTTGGAATCTGCCTCCTTGCCAATAATATACTAATTAGCACTTTTCTTCTGCTTTACTAACCTTGTCTACATCGTGCATAGCACATAGTATGGGACAGGAAAAGTACAATTGTCCTCTTTGCTTAGAACAGAAATTGAAGGTCACATACTTTAAGTGGCAGAAGAAGGATTCCATCCATCCTCAAATCAAGTGACAGCCTGTTCATTTTTCAGATCACTAGGGCATATGCTTATTTGACTGTTCCCTTTTCATCTTATCACAGTTTCTTACATCAGGGCACATCACTTTACCACTTAAAACTGTGGGAAAAATAGAAAGTATAATTCCTAGTATGCGCCGAGGTTGCTCTACAACATAGGCAGTGGTGGTGAATTATATCTTTCTGAAGTGAAAGTGAATCATAAGTATCTTTCTAAAAAGTATTTTATAGATTTTGACTCTTTGTTTTGGCAAAGCCTCACCCCAGTGCTCAAAAAATGCAGGATAAAGAATTTACAAAATAAAGATAAAGGAAAAAAAATGCAGTTAGAAGCTTAAGTTCATAGAAGTTAATTGTATTTTTTACATTGTGATTGTTTATTAATTCAAGATTCTCATTTGTTAGGTCCAAAGGTATGAAACATTGAGATCATGTTTTTACATTAGTAATATGAACTGGCAGAATTATTAGAATCAAACACACTAAAGCTCTTCTCTGTAAGTGCTGTCTAAACTCTGTTATAGAACTCTCCATGGAGAATGGACTCTCAAACTTTGTAACGTGATCTGGTAACCACAGGCACTTCTGAATGCTATCATTTGCTACGCTAAGTACTGTGTTTGAATTTTTAGTACCCAGTCTATTAATCATTATGTATAATTAAAGAAAAAATATGCAATACTTCAAAACTGAAAGCATGTTTAAAAACATATTTTATCTGAGAGTTTTTAAACAATATTTTTGAGGTAATATAATATTGGAGAGAACATATTATTTTGTTGAAAAGCAGAGTTGGAATCCTTAAATTCAGGAGATGATCTTCCAAGTTTCTACTTTCCTACCGTAGTGGGTTATCAGAAAAACTTTTCATTAATAATTTTCAGTGTAACAGGACAGAACTGTTAAAATCCAGGAAAAGGATAGTGTTGAAAAGCATATGAATATCTGGGGTTATGTGGCTCAGTGGTAGAGTACTTCCTGGCATTGGGGTTGATCCCTAGTCCTTCAAAACAAACAGAACAAAACCAAAAACATAGAAACACACAAAACACTCCTTTGGAAAAGAACCAAACTTCTTTATTTTGCAGTGGGAAGGGGAATTGTGAGCAAAGTGTAGTTTGGTTATCTTTGTAGTGGCCTAAATGCTGTGAAAGAAAGACGAGAAATTTCCTGAGGACTTCATGGAAGCACACTGAATATAGATAAAAGATTCTATCTCAATTCAATTAAACACAATCTTGAGTGACATAACAGTGTTCTAGGTTTTGTGGAAATACAGAAAAAGGAACTTACAGTCTTATCACACAGTCAAACATATTAAAACTATGTTCCACAGCCAAGGAAAATGACATGAATGACCCCATTTGCAGTCAGTAGCTACTGACTCTGTTCTTCACAGTGTGCAAGTTACCCTTCGTGAACTACAGTGAGAGCCACTTAATTTCCTTCCTGGGAAATAAGAACTTCCTAGGTTAACACTGAGGGCCAAACACTCAATTCACTTAATTTTTCCAATTAAAAAGTTATTTTAATTAGGAAATATTTAATATTTCTTGAAAGCTTCTGAACACTGGAATTGATTTTTAGTCATTTCTGGTTCCTACTGAATACCCTGTCTATTAGTTAATACACTAATGTTCAATAAGATCCTCTAACAGAAAACATTTTTGATTAGAGCAACGAGGGGGCAAAGATGCTTTAGTAAAGTGTCTGCACACACAACAGTAACAGACTAATGAATAATTTAAAAATTTCAGATCTGGGTTAAAAATCCCACATCCATGACTTAGATGCTGTGTGATCTTGGACAAGTTGTGTATGTAACCTAAAAGAATTGTACAAAATTTCAATGTAAGATTGAGTAATTGATAGAATTTTGTATGGCTTCAGCAAAATAATGTATATAGAGTACCTACCATAAGTTCATGCACATAAGCGCTAAATGATTAACTATATTCTTATATTTAAAATGATTTGAGGCAACTAACACTGAAAACATACCTACTAAGCTAGAAAAAAGATAATCAGGCTGTACTGTTGACACTTAATTTTTCATTCTTTGATCAGATGTGTGACACTGATTTGTTGTTGAAAAAAAAAACCCAAACTAGGTAGTATTTTATGGAAGAAGGTAGATTTTTGTTCCATATGTAAAAATCGAGTTAAATTTTATTCTTTATATCATTATTTGGGGAATGGAAAATATTGTAAAACAAAGAAAGGAAAATAAACCCCTAGAGTACTATTGCAAAAAGTTTAGAAAGAGTTGTTGCAGGTCCTTAATGATAGCTAATGAATCTAAATAGTAGTTAATTCAGGTTTTTAGCAAGCCACAGGACACTACATTCTCTAGGAATTCAGTTATGTGGCACTAAAAATGCTGCCTTAGTGACTGACTGTCACACCTTTTCTTAATGATTATGGTGAACGAAGATGCTTCTCAACAGATGATCGGCACCGTACAATTTCCTTTTCACCCAATTGTTTGCCGTCAAAACTTGTTCGAAGACTCTAAAACCTGTTGTCTTTTCAAATCTATTTTGTGTGGCTTGTCTCCTTCATCTCTTGGTTAGCTATGCGATCAAGTATTATCAGCTTTCTGAGTTAAACAGTTTTAACTGTGAGTTTATGCTATTTCCTTTATGTGTCTTCCAAGGTCATAAAATCTGTATGGATTGACATCTTCTACACTAGGTATGATTCAAAGCGACTGAGCCTTTTCTAAAGTAGGAAGTCTCTACAGCTTCAGGGTCTGCCCTTCAGTTCCCCTTTCTTCGTGGTTTAAAATCAAGTCATTATTCCAGATGGGGAACTTGGTGACTTGGCTTCCCACAATAAATTCTGTCCCTCTCCAGACCTGAGCTCCAGCGTTCCCTTGGGATCCCAGTAAGAACCCGAGTTACTTCCAAGTCTCGGCAGTCTGCTAGCCGACAGAAATTCCCAGTCTATTTTGATCTCACTTTTGCATTACTCTTTACACACTGAAGTTGGCCCAGGAACCCCGCCCAGCCACGACTCGGGGGAGAGAGGTCACAGCAAATGTGTGGCGCTGTGGCCCGAGTAGTGTCTGAGTTCTTCGTCAAGGCTGGGAGCTCCGCGCAGCACTAGAGAACGGTGGTGGCTTCCACCCAGATTCTTACTGTCTTGCTTACCCTATTCCTTCCTTTCTTACGCTGTGAGCTTTTTGGAAATCTTGAGCTGACTCTTATCTAAATCATGACTTTAAAACAAAATCATGACTTCACCTATAACGCTGCCAGATGCCGTATCTCAGCACCTCTGAACTGCATTCAGCTCTGAGTCAGAGCTGCTCCTCAAGGTCACCGCTAGTCCGATGTTTGTGTCTTCAGTCAGTCCTAAAATTTTCCACAGTGAGCCGACTGATAGTGACTGCTGCCTCAGTATTAAAATATGAGCCCCTCTCTCTACTTGCTGTGATACATATATGTACACATATATATGCTATTTCCCCACAATTAATGTACATATTATGTATTGCAAACATATACTAATAAAGGGAAAAATAAAAAATTAAAAAGACTAATAAAAACCCCATAAAACAAAACATGAACCCAACCAGCCAGCAGGTCAGTTTGAAAACTAGGCGGAAGTAGTTTAGAGGAGGTTGCACAGTGAAAGACTGTCTCGTTAGGGTTGGGGCTGGGCAGCGTACTGAGACTAGTGACAGTGCATTTCAAGTGGAAGAGCCAGAAAAATCTTTTTTTTTTTTTTCTTTTCTTAATTTAAAGCAGAACACCGTGCCTAGAGGCTTCGATTTGTATACATGGAATTTAAAAATAAAAAACACCACAGAAATCTTTGAATGGAAAAATCAAGAATGTGACGTATTATTTATTCAAAGGGAGCCACTGGAGGTTTTTAAGAGGCAAATATTTATTAAGGGCCAGGTATTGAATTAGTGCTGGAGAGTAAAGAATAACGAGACCAATGTCTGGTGTTTACTCTCATGGGGCTGGCATTCCAGTAGGGGAGTGACTTTTATGTTCGCTTGAAACTCTTTAATCTAATGCAGGCTGGCTCAGAAGTTGGTTTATTAACTAAATAAAAACTTGGTTATAGGAGGGAATTAAAAAATACCTTTGTGTATTTTAATTTAAAACATAAAATCGTGCACCCTCTCACTGATCTTTTGATATAAGCCACAGCTTTCCCTTTGGATAAGGATCTTCTGCTAGTGATTAGGGTTGCTTTTCTTAGGCAAGCCACATACATATGTATGGTATATGGTATTGTTTTTGTTTTTGAAAGTGGAATAAAAAATCAAACTCACAAAGTAATGAGTGTGAAGACCTTACCAGGTCATATTGTTGTACTTATGTGAATTAATATTTTAGTTGTTATTTTGCCAACCTGTAATGCTGTAGTATTATTTTTAGCAACTCATTTTTATCCAGTCTTTAGGATATTCACGTGTGTTTTCACAGAAACAACTCTTCTCACATAATATTTCATATATAATTTAATTGCGTAATTGAAATGGCAAGGAAAACTGGTTTGGGAAGAAATGTTACCAGTGTTTTGGTAAATGTACCATGAGGCTGGCAGGAAGAGAAGCTCACAGTCGTACTGGAGAGCCCTGAGCGCTGGGTGACCTGAGCACGGTTTGAGCATCAACCACTGTATTTTACGAAGGGAATGGACACTGACGCTTCACTTTAGGTATGGAAATTGCAGTTTCATTAGGAAAACTTCTGCAATGTGAAAACAGAAATAAGCCCAGATGTTATAGGGGAAGATTTTTTTTTTTTTTTTTTTTTTTTTTTTGTGGTGCTGGGGATTGAACTCAGGGCCTTGCGCTTGCTAGACAAACGCTCTACCACTTGAGCTAAATCCTCAGCCCCCAGGAGAAGAATTTAAGAGCAATATAGTATTTACTGAATTAAATAAATCAAGTGGGACCCAGGTCAAAATTCTGAGAAACATCAATCTTGGGGTGAAAGACTCACAATATAACTACCTTGATGAGTGCAAATAACAATGAATTTATACAATCAAAAGAGAATTAATCAGCTACTCGGGAGGCTGAGACCAGAATATTGCAAGTTCAAGGCCAACCTGGGCAACGTAGTGAGATCCCATCTCAAATAACAGCTAAAATTTTAACTCATAACAGAATCTATCCTGTTCAGTTAGGATGAGAGAGAGAATGGTAGATGTGGAGGGAGAACTGAAAAGCTGAAGTGAAGGTACAAGAGGCAAAAAGGGAGCCACTGAAGACAAATCTCTTTAACTTCACTGTTTTATTCAGGGTCGATTCTTTTCTGAAGTGCAGAACAATACATGAAAGTGATGTAAAAATAAATTTGTAAATTCAGCTTTTGTAACAGTGATAAGTTTACTAAAAAAAGAAGAAAGAATGAAGGAGATAGGTTATAAGAACATGTTTTTTCATGTAAGAAAAATAAAAATTCTTTAATTGAAAAGAAAGTGATACTAATAAAGATACATAAAATTTCTATGTAATTTCTATGTACACCATTCAGAAAAATCTGGACTAGTAGAAACTGCATAATCAAATAAAATATAATCAAATAAAAGTAAAAGTCACCTATAAGTCTTCTATGCAGAGATAATCTGTGTTAAATTTTGTTTCACTTTGTAGTTTTATGTACACAGAAAAAAATGGGAGCAATATAAAACTTTTTAAACTTTACAATATATTGTGTTCATATTTAATGACAATTACATTTTATTTTTCTCATCTGTGATATTAGTTATGATTGTAATTAATGAATTCTACTCTTGAGAAAATTTTTTCTTATTTATATCTTGTTTGTCATTTCAATGACATATTGGTTGCTATAGTTTTCTGGAAGTCATTTTCAACAGGTAAAGAAAATTTCCAGGTTTTTGCTATGAGTTTTTTTTCTTTATTTTATGTTATCAGTGGATGCAGAATTTTATCAAATAGTTTTTCAGTATCAAGTAGAATTGATTATCTAGATTATCTCCCTGAATGGTAGATGCAATAAAATACATGGATGGAAAGTTTTCCCTTCCCTCCTTTGTTGCTTCTCTCCCTGACTCCCTACCTACCCTCTAATTTTAACTCATTTGTGTTCTATTTGAGCTGCATATTATTAGAGTTCTTCGATAATACAGCACAAGCCAGGTGCACAGCTTAAACAGTAAGAATATTTTTACAAGGCTGGTATTGAAAAATATCACACTCAGTCCCAAACTTCTGATTCTTGTTTTCTGTCCCCTTCTTATGTTTCCTCTCGTTTTTGTCTCAGTGTTTTATAATAGTTTTGTTGAATTGATCAGGATGTCACTGTGACTATGTCAATGTTGTTTAGTGATGAGTCAAGTAATATATTTTCTGTCTTGTGTTATTTTTATTTTCCCTGGAGTTATCAATTCCTTCATTTTTATTTTTTTGTTTGCCTAGGTGTACATGTCACAACCATTATATTGAACTGTCTGATAAGGATCAATAAGTCCCTTTTGAATCTTAGTTTCTATATGATCAGACACACGCAGGGTCTTGTCAGTACAGCTGCCCCCTCTCCCTCTGGCCCTCAGAAGAACCTGCTCCCTGTGGGCTGACTCCTCTTCGGCGCTATTGCACAGTGATCATGGAACTTCTCTCTCTTAGTCCGGGTTCCCTTTTGTTTGAAGATTCAGAGTCTTCGTCTATTTTAAGTTACATCCTCCTTGTCCAGTAACTTCTTAATACAATGTGTGCGACAGGTAAGTTTTTCAGAGCTTGTATTTCAAAAAATGTTTAACTATGCTGCCATACTTGATTGATAGTTTGGTTCGGAACAGAATTTTAGCACGAATAAAATTTTTCTCCGGAAGCTGAAGCTACTGCTTAATCTTCTTCTTGCTGCAAACCTGGCTGCAGAGCTGTCTGGTGATAGTATAATTTTAGAACTTTTTTTTCAAATTATATTTCTCTCTCAGAGCATTTCTAACAGTCTGCTTGTCCTTAGGACTCTGAAGCTTTAGACAAACATTAAAACAGGCACCCCTATTTATTTTGTAGTGATTCTTTCTGCAAACTCATATTCTTCAGTGTTTGGAAAATTTCTTGAAATTTTGATAATGTCCTCGTATCATTCTCCCTTTCTTTTGGTGCTGGGGACGGACCTCAGGGCTTTGCGCTTGGGGGGCAAGCACTCTAACCACTGAGCTAAATCCCCAGCCCTCATTCTCCTTTTTGAATTCTGATTTGTAGGGTATTCTATCTCTTGAACTGATTTTTAAAATTACCTTAATAATTACTTTATTTTTATACTCCAGTGTTTTGTATTTTTATCTTTTTATTATGCTTTCTGGTAGTGTTACTCCATTTTATCTTTTACATTTCTCTTAACTTTTTAATTTTAGTAATTTTATTTTTATTTCTTAACAAAAACAAGATTATTTTCTGATTATTCCTTTTCTGTATCTTGTAATTATTTCATGCAGAATGTTTTCCTTTAAATTGCTAAGGATAATAATTTTAACTTTTCTCCCTATCATAGCATTGCTTCCTTTGAGCTCCTTTTTCTTTTTTTTTACATCCCCAGCCCCTATTCCCGAGGCACTGAAAGCTGAATCAAGGAGTCTGTTTCTTGGGTCTCTCTTCTGAAATTGGATACTTCCTTGAAGTTCTGATGATTTTAAAAGCACTTTGTGTTTAACAGAAAGGCCTTGGATGTATTGATTGGTGTATTTGTTTAGATTTTGCTCCCTGATGGGCCAGCTTTGGGGACCTGGCTATTTTGTTGTGGAACTCCCCCGCTCTAATATCAGCACCCAGTTGTATTTCTCTGGACCAAAAGTTTCCAGAAAACAAACTAACAAGCTCCTCCCCCAGTCTTCTTGCTATGTAAGTTCCTCCCTGCTCTCAATACTGAAATGCAGGAACCCAGAAAGGCTGAGCAGCTTAATTTCACTGTATTGAAGATAGATTTGTAATTGTTTCTCTATTTCCAGATCAACACCTTTCTTTTCTCTTCATTCCGTGTTCTGGTGTCCAGAATCTGGAACATCTTTTGCTAGAACAGGAAAGAGGAGTTGCCAGGTTGTTCCAGGACGTGGGAGTGTGTAGAGCCCGACCTCTTCTCACACCTCCTCTCAGAAGATGACACTTGGAATCCCTCCGACCTTTCTGTGGTCAGGCGCACATCCCAGTAACGAGCCTGTCCAGTCCTGCTGGCAGTCTTTGTTAGCTCTTGCTATTCAATCTGCCAAGTTCCACTAATTCTTTCTAATTGTTTGCATCTTCCCCGAGTTTGATAGCTCACCTCCACTGTAAAGTCCTTGCCATTTGTGTGTGTGTGTATGCATGTGTGTGTGTGTCTGCGTGTGTGTGTGTACATTTATACTTTTAAAAAATCCTTTTAATTTTATTTTAGTGGGGCCAGGTGCTAAAAAATGTAGGTGTTCCATTTGCCACGTCTAAGTGGAAACTTAAATGTATTTAGTCAAATACATTGACTTTTGTCTTAGTGGTTTCCGTGTCAGTGTGTGCATGTGTGTGTGTGTGCGCACGTGCGTGTGTGTGCATGTGTGATGTTTGAGATGTGATCTTTAGATATTCGTGTATTTTAAAATATAAATTTAGAAATGGCCATTAAATTTTTATAAAAATCTTTTATCAAAAATTGTGTATTACATTATATGACTATTTTAATACTATTCCACATTTACATACTATACTAGAAAGAGCATATAAACTCTGTTGTTATAATATATGTATATATCATTTATATATAATATGAGATAGCTCAAATTTTCTGATACAGAATAATTTTGCCAGCATCAAACATATACTTAATGCAATATTGTGTATAAGTAAATGATTCATAAATATCAAAGAATGGAGGAACGTAATTCATGCAGAGTATTAACTTGTACTGAAAATTGAAAGAAAAAAATAGCCAAATACAGACACCAGACTTTTTCATGTAACGCCAGATTCTACTAGTGCTATGAAACTTGAAAAGCCCTTTTCATTTGGAAAACAAGGCTAGCTAGACAACAGGACTATTCCTATAAGACTGAGTTGGTTTGGGCACAGTAGCACAGGAAAGAAAGAAGAAAAAGATATAGCATTAAGAGTCACTTAACTAAAATCAATCCATGTCAATACGGAGGGTGAAGTACAAGAAAAGGAGAGCGGCACCATCTGTGTGGATTATGTTGGAACAGCGCCCCTGAGAACGGGGCTGCATGGTAACCCTGCCCGAGCCTTAGAAGACACCCTGGTGAGTGACCAGGGCAGACTGGATGGCGATCCCACATTCTTCATTTATCTCTGATTCTAAGAGAAGTGTGCATCAAGATATACAATGAAGTGGGGTGTGCTGGCTCACACCTGTAATCTCAGTACTTTGGAAGGCTGAGATAGGAAGACCACAAGTTCAAGACCAGCCTTAGCAATATGTTAACTTAGTGAGACATTATCTCAAAACAAAATACAAAAATAACTCAGGATATAGCTCAGTGGGATGGCCCTGGGTTCAATCTCCTGCACGGAGAAAAAAAAGCTATGTGATGAAGAGAAATATGTAAAAAGGAGTTTTCAAACTTTTAAAATTAGAGTGATGATAAATGAAGTTTCAGAAGTCCCAAAATTCTGAAGGGGAAAAGGGATGCTATTAATAATTTTGCGGGGACAACAGGGCTAAATCAACCAGGATTGTTTAAGAAACTTTCAGGCACATTTATTTCCTTTAATTAAAGTTTTTTGTAGCAAGCAGTCTTAACCCTGGCAGAAGGGAGAGTTTCAAAAATAAGTTTAAGTGATTGGCAATGAATACCCTCTTGGCACTTTGATCTCTGTAGTAGTTTTCAATAGAAATTTATGGCTTTCTATTAAATATTGACTTAACAGTCAGTTTATATGAAACAAATCTCAATAATTATTTTATTATTTATGTTTTTTCCTATATTCCCCAGGAGGAAATATCAAGAGATTTCTAAAATATCCAGGAGAAAATAAAAAAAACCATCCATTTCTTTCTAGAAGATACTTATTTTCTTTTTGGTGACTGGTAGTAAAACTATTTTTGATGTGTAAAATGCCTTCCACAAAATAAAGAGACCTGAAAAATTATTAATTGCTACATGAAGGCACAGGATGGTGCAACAGAAACATAGAGAATGCCAAAGACCTCATTTCTTCTTACAGTGTAGCCACATGCTAGCTATTCTTTCCAGAATTGTGAAATGACTTGTTTAGAATTTTATATAGTACATCATTCATAATGATGTGCTGGAACGTATAACCCAACTCTTCCATATATTCCATATAAACAATTCAACACTGCTCAAATTCCTCCCATGGTTCCGGGTGTAAATTGACAGTGATATATTCACATTGGAATGAAGCTCTAGGCTTATATGGCAGGCTCCATATTAGACAAACTCCAGACAATACTGCCAGGATTTGCTTGGTGTGAAGTTGAGAGGTAAAACTGTGGGCCTGCAAAAAAAAGACCGTGAGATCCCAATCCCTTAGTGTTTATGTGCCTCTACATAACTGAAAAATTAGAACTCTTTTTTGAGACAATAGGAAGTGGTTTGGTCACCCTCTACTTCTTGAGGTTGTTATGAGAATGAAAGTGGGGAAAAGAAGAAATACTCCAAGGCCCCAAAAGTGGGAGAAAATAATGAGGCAAATGAAAAGGGATCAGTAAGAAATGAGAATTTTTTGCTTAATGCAGTTTTGTTTTGATTTGACTTTAATTAAATCTGGGAAATGTGGTAGTCTGGGAAAAACAAAGGTCAAACTTTCAAAGAGTAAGGGATGAGTCCTTCCTGGCAGGCGAAAGTGATACAAGCTGCACCCACTCTTGCGGTTCACATGGCTTGAGCTCTTTCTCCCATTTCCTATGCTTTGCAGCAGCGGCCTCTTACCCCTTGCCATGGGTCTCTGGGAGATTTGAAAGCCTGGCTCCATGGATGGAAAGGTGAGGCACGAAAGTCAGGTTCTTTGTGCAGTGCTAAATGACATACACAGGAAACAAAATCCCGCAGTAGACTTCATTCACACCAGGGTCTGACCAAATGGGATAACAATCTAAACATTGTGCTAGTAGCTGCACAGACCTAATTTCATAACTAAAGTCTCAATAAGTATGAGATATTCTGAAAAGCCTTTTGTCCTTTTCCCAAGTGAAAAAAAAAATGATAACAAAGAACACAAATAAAACAGAAAATATGAAAAGATCCTCTTATGTGGTATCCTGGGAATAATAACTGCATTTATACTCTTCTCAACTTTTCTGGATATGTAAACTTATATAAAATAGAAATTTGTAATTTTTACCTGTATTGGATCAAATGAATCATGCTGCTCATAACATGCTTTAAACATTTTCTTTCTCCTACTTATGTAATATTGAGACTATCTTTCCATGTAAGTAGAAAAGATTTTTATAATTCTCTTAATACAAATTATGAATGAATCATCTTTTATTTCAATAATCCCCTATTGATGTACATTTCACTTCAGGTTTTTGACAAAACAAGCAAATCTGTAGCAATAAATAACCTTGTATGGTATATACATCTTTTCACACTTGTCCTATTATTTCTTTGAGATAAAGTCCTAGGGTTGGTGGTAGAGGAAGGACAGATGAGTGTAATTTAAGTGAAACAAGGACAAAAACTTAGATGAATTTCTTTAGTTGGCCTCCTTATAACTTTCTTTTCTTTTTTTTTTTTTTGGAGCTGGGGATCGAACTCAGGGCTTTGTGCTTGCAAGGCAAGTACTCTAATCACTGAGCTAAATCCCCAGCACCTTATAACTTTCTTGCTGAAAATTTCTTTATTTAATCCCTTTTCTCCCCTAACTACTACATTAACAGTTACCATTTTAATTTCATTTTAAAAAATAATTTTAACTGATACATAAAAAACATAAAGCGTATACTCATACATGGGGTTCCATATGACATTTCAATGTATGTATACACTGTATAATACTTAAATCAGGTTGCACATACCTGTCTCCACAAATATTTATCATTTCTCTATGGTGAAAATGTTCATAACCCCTTCTACCTTTTTGAAATACCCAGTACATGCTCGTTATCTATAGTCACCCTACTGTGCAGTAGCACCCCAAAACTTACTGCTCCCATCTCTTAGTGTGATGATAAACCTTTCCCCATCCCTCCCTCCCCTCTATTTAATCCCTCTTCCTGTGTGATATTTCTGCCACGTGTGGAATTCATATTAAGCCATTGAAGGAAACATTCCACAATCTTCAGAGTATGATTGCTGTTGTTGAAAAGTCAGCTCTTGTTCTTTGAAGTAATCTATTTTTGTTGGCTGCTTTTAAGAATTCTTTGTCTTTGGTTTTCTACAGTTTTACTCAAATATGTTAAGTGTGGGTTTTTTTCTTTACTTTTAAAACTTGGTCCTTACATGCATTTCATCAGCTTCAAAACTGTCTTGGCCATCCCCTAAAATATTATACCCACTGCAACTCTCTTTTGGAAAATTTTCCTTGAACTTCTATGTTTTTTCTTATGTATTTTCCTACTTTTTGTCTTTTTGTGCATTGTTCTGATAATTTCTTTTGATGAAATCTCCAGAACAAAAAATTCTTTAATTATGTTTGAGCCGTCATTAAATTAAATTTGTGCTTTTTCTTCCCTTAGCACTGGAGATTGAACCCAGAACTTTTGCATTGAGCTATGTCCCCAGCACTTTAAAAACCATTTTTAAAAGTTTTAGATGGAGTCCTACAAAGCTGCTAAATTTCCCTGGCTGTGCTTGAACTTATAGTTCTCCTCCCTCAGCCTCCCAGAGTGCTGGGACTACAGGTATATGCCACCATGTCTAGTTTAAACTCATGCTTTAAGTTTTTAATTTTGGGTATAATGTAGAATAATGACTTTGAATGCTTTCCTTACATCACTGAATTGTCACATTATAGATTTTTGTCTTGAAAATAAGTCATTTTCTGTTATGTCCCAAATATTGTTAATTACTTAAAAAACAATAACATATCTACTCATTTAACTGACAAAGAAAAACTATATGGTATGTGACATGATGTTTTGATGTTTGTATACATTGTGAAATGGTGGTTTCAGTCCATTTTGCATACACATTATCTCACATACTTACCATTTTTCGTAGTACAAACACATAAATTCTACTTTCTTAGGTATTTTTAAATATACAACATAATGATATAAATTGTAGATACCCTGATATGCACTAGATTTGTTGAATCTTTTCCTCCTGTCGAATTGAACTTTTGTGTCCTTTGACCAACATCTACCTAGTTCCCTTTGTCAAAAATCAGATGGCTGGAGGTGCACTGGGTTATTTCTGTTCTTCCATTGATACCACTTCTATTTTTGTGCTAGTACCATGTCATTTTTGTTACTATAGCTTTGTAGTATAACTTGAAATGCAGTATTGCGATGCCTCCCACTGTGCTCAGGATTGCTTTGGGTATTTTCAGTCTCTTCTGGTTCCATATGAATTTTAGGATTGTATTTTCTAGTTCTGTGAAGAATGTTGTTGGTATTTTAATAAGGATTTCATTAACTCTAGATATCATTTCACAGTATTAGCTCTTCCTATCAAAGAACAACAGATGTCTTTTCATTTTCTAATGTTGTCTTCAATTTCTTTCTTCACAGATCTGTAACTTTCATTATAGAGGCATTTCACTTCCTTAGTTAGATTGATTCCTAGCTATTTAACTTTTCTGAAGCGAGTGTGACTAGAATTGTTTTCCTGACTCCTCTGTCTGGTATGCCTGGCTTATTGCACTTAACATGATGCCCTCTAGGTTGATCCATGTTGTTGTCATCAAAAATGACAGGACTTCCTCCTCCGGTTCCTCCTCCTTCTAAAGTGAACACAGAATTTATAACATGTGTAAGGCATGGGAGTAATAGCCTCTAGGATTTCCTTCTTTCACAAGGCTGAAAAGTATTCTATTGTGTGTATACCACAATTTTTTCATCAGATTCTTTAAAATATTTTATCTAAGTTTTTCAATTGTTCTGATTTGCCCAGCTTGCCATTACTGAAAACTTATATGTCATATTAGTCTTCTAAAATTAAATAGAAATTTTTTGTGTGTGGTAATGGAGATCAAACCCAGAGCCTCATGCATGCCAGGCAAGCATCCCACACCGAACTAAACTGAACTTACTTAGTCTTTTTTGAAAAATAAAATTATACATTCCCTCTCTATTTCTTTCCTTGTTTTGTTTAAAATTTTTTTCCCTATGTATTGTATTTTTAGTTTCTGCCTCTTTTGGGGGGGGCCACATGGAAAGTCCATAGCCATATTTAGAAAATTATAACACTAATTTTCTTAAACTTAATTTCTTTGATATAAGCTTTGGACGGCATCACTTGTTCTAACATAAAAATGAAGAAATTATCAAAAGTGCATTTCTTTATACATTGCTATCCTATTTTTCTTTCTTACATTATTTTTGCTTTCTCATGTTCCGTAACAGGTAGCTTCTTTTTATAACAGGCTGTTAGGCCCAGTTTATATGAGTCGGTTCTGCATTTAAGTACAGTCAATATTAGATTTGAAAAGAGGCAGTTTTGTCTGCCATCATCGTTAACTCATAGCAGCATGAACTTGGGAAACTGCAGCCTCAGTTTGGGTTTGTCATTTCTGGACAATTTCCTAGTAAAATCTACTCTGCCTGCAGGCTCCACCGCTCCTTACTTGTAGGAGCTTATGACATAGGACAAGGTTCATGGCACAGCCCGATAGCTCACAGGTCACTTACTTCCAAATCCTCTGCTCCCTTAGTGCTACTTGCTGGTTCCCTTCTCCCGTTCACTCCACCGCTCCTGAGTGCTATTACCCAGTATTGACTGGTGGGGTGAGAAGAGATAGAGAACATGCATGTCTGTACGGGCATCTCCATTATCCTCTCGCTGTCAAATGATAGTTTGGCCTCCGCACTCTCCCTTCCCCATCCATGATCCCAATTCTTATAACTTCAGTTTAAAACTTTGACTACCTCTTTGGAGCACTCCAATCACATTCCACAGAAATTTGCACTTTCAGCAAGAGATCTGAAGGGCATTGAATTAAAATTTGGCATCCGCTTTGAGGTTAGAGGAAATTTCTCTGTTTTGTAATTTGGATCTTAAATGCTTCTCCCAAGGTCAGTGTGTTATACTGGTCTCTATGGTGCTGTTGGGGATGGCAGAGCCTTTGAGAGGTGGAGCCTGGGGGGAAGAGGTGGTGGTGTCCTTATAGGGGTAGGCGAGCTATTGGGATCCTACCCCAATGGGCAGGAGCAGAGTAAACCTCTGGATTCCTCTGTCTTTTACAAAGCACATGAATCTGTTTCTAAAATCTTTATTTCTCTTTATTGTTTTGATCATTAGGACCTGTGCAACTAGTATACTTTTATAATTACTGAAAGTTTGTGCTATATTTTTCAATCTCTAGAGCAACTCTGTTCCCTCTATTATGTCTTTTAAGTGTGACTTAGGTGTTGCTAGCACTTATTCTGCTAAAAATGTTTTACAACCTATTGACAGTTTTGAAATAGTCATATTGGAATTTTACTTATAAGTTCACTAAGTTCTTAGATAAAATTGAAGGTTTTGATAGTCCCTCAAATATTAAATTTGATAGAATAAATGAAATAGTATGTAAATTTTGCACTCTTTAAAAACAGATAAACTTTATTTATAATAAAAAAGGAAAATATACTATTCTGTGGTAACAGTGGTCATGTTGGTCTTATTCCTCAAATCACAGAACCTAGCGCAATGCCTGGCATAGATTAAAAACTTAAACAATAGTTGAATGAATCAACAGTTGACTTTAATAAACATGAATACAGTTTTTAGAAACAGCATTCTTACTCTATAGGACTGAAAGAAAAAAAACTCCTAACCCTACTTAATTTAACAAAGAATAAAAGTACTTTGAATCAAACCTGCCAAGAAAGATAGAAATGAACACATAGCACTCCCATCCTTTTTCCTTTTGTGGACATCTGTATCTTTTTTGTAGCTTTGCAAACTTTAAAAGGACTTTATTTGGCTAGGATGTTCTGGATGGAAAATAGGAAAGAAAGGCAACTTATTTTGTGAGCAAGCAACTGTATTTTAAATAGCCCACTTCCCTCCATTACAGTCTAACAGTACACGGCCGAGTTCTTCCTTCCTAGAGCATGGCTTTGTGTAAAGATCCTGGAACCACACGTGCTGTAAATAATACCTCAGAGTTCACAGGTATAATTCCCCTTGAAATCTACTGTGAACCTCCCATCTAATTTTAGACACTTATGGTTTATGTATCCCATTATAGTTAGTAGGCATTTTTATTCTAGATTCGTTGGATCTTCCCACCATGAGACAGTTTCCAAGTGATGGGACCAAGGAGGGTGAGGAACATGGTCATACATGAAGGGCTAAAGTACTCACTATTGTACTGTCTCTGGGACCAGGAAGAGGACCTAAGCCCATGTCCTGGGTGTAATAGAAGTGGAAGACCTTTATGTGGTCCCAAAAGCTCAGAGCATTTATTTTCTACTTCACGTTGGGTCACTCAGGCTGGGTTGCATCAGTGTCAACATAATCCAACATAGATCAGTCTCAGTCAATTTTCTATTTTACTTTGAACTGTGGAGTTTTGACTCTGCTGCTGACTCTGCAATGGTTCACACTGTGTGAATACTTATAGGACTTCACAGCCACGTGGGTTGACTGTCAGTCACCGATTCTGTACAATGAGCATAAACACACACACACACACATACACACACACACACACACACACACCTCACTTGCTTTAACTTTCCCATATTTCATCATCAGTGGAGTAAGGAAAGTGGAACCTACCGTGTCATGTCTCTGAGGCCAACTCACTCATCTTCTAGAAGAGGACACAGTATATTGAAGAACTGAAATATTAGCTGCCCCTCCTTTCTGGTCTTTCTATTGTGCCTTTCCACTAAAAAGTAAAATCTTCCCCAGAAACTTTGCCCTATCACACAAGATAGGGAATCCCTCATAAGTGTGGTATCATGTTTCCACAAATACTGTAATCCTATATCATGTAATTTCCCCAAATTCCAAATATATATAAATTAATGACTTGATGGAACAATATTGTCAACATTTTTGTTGTTCATCTGAAGAAACATAAAGAGCTTTGACCCTCTATGAATTCATGCATTCATTCAAACAAGAATTGGTTGCAGGTCCTGGGCTACCTACTGAGCTTACAGGAAGGAATAATACAGACCTATGTCCTAGGCTTTCAAATCCCTCATCATAGGTTTTCTCATACTCAGGGTAGTGAGATTTATAAAATCCAGGATCTTATTGTTTTCTATGTGGAAAAATCCAACACACTATTAAATCAGTCAGCCAACCAACCCTTCACACGACGCAATGTGATCAATTGATACTAAATAGTGGAGAGTTATTTTTTTTTAAGAGGAAATGCTCATTATTCTACTTCCTTAGCATCTAAACTCTTCCTTATTTTATTGCACATAACAGCCTCAGGACTGTAGCATATAACTGCTTGGAACTGACTGTTTTAAATCTCCATCAAGCAATCAAGAACATGATATATGAAAAAGCACTATTAGAGTACAAGAAGTTCTTGCTCTGAGTTGCTAGCATTTTTCTTTCAAAATATCTTATAATAGTTTTGAATAACTGATCTATTGAATAAATTTTATGAGGAAGAAGTTGAATTTAAGATAAATATTGTTGTAATTTTACCAAGCATGTCGAGCTGTTGGTTTAACTTCATCAAAAACACAATTTAAAGAATTGGCAGGTAATTGGAATTCACATTATGTTGAAGTGAATGAAAAGAGGCATGAACAAAGCAGGAAAAATAAGAGCATTTTGATGTTGCCTCCAACTTTTTCTTTTATTTGAAAAGAATATTCAGGAAAGCTGGGACTTTCAATCAACTGAAAGCATTCTGACTACCAAATGACTTTCTCCTTGACTGCAAACAAGTCAGAGAATATCAATGACATAACATAATAGAATTAAACAGATGCTAAAACATAGTACCTCAACCCCACTTGGATACAGAAGTGTCTTGGCTGTGGCATCCGCAGGGAGAATTTGAGAGTCAACATGGATTATGCATGTAGTCTTCTCTCCCCACACCTGATGCCTCGATATCTTCATCCTATTCCAAAGTTTCAATTACACCTCTACAAAAAAGATACTCAGGACTAGAATGAGTGTCCCTAATTTCTCCTCCACACCCAGAATTTTGATTTCACACTATCATAAGGATTTTAGTTGATATTTTTGATATAAAAATTATGTTGTTAACAAGGGCAGGTTTTTTTCCCCCAAAACATTCCTTTCAGATGAATCTGTAAATCTCTTAGAGATTTATTTCCTACCTCTTCTCCATGACGCATTGTGTGTAGCCCTGGCTTCCCGTGACTATTATTTGTAAAGAGCAAGTACTTGTTTGTACAGTATCCAAAAGTGATAATCAGTCATTCATTTATTGAACACATGCCATTTACCAGGCTAATTAGAGACATGGAAAATAGAAAGGTCAATGAAATCCAGTTCCTACCCTTGAGAATTTTGTTGTTTATTGAAAGAGCTCTGTCACATAAACAGGTAGAGTTGCAATAAAATGGAAGTAAATGCAAAAATAAAGATATAAACGATATACTCCCATGGATATAGGGAAAAATTAATTTTGTCGGGGAAAATTAGGGAAAGAAAAATAGATTTTTCACATGTGTCTGGAAGGACGAAGAGATGTCAAGGCTTAGAAAACGGAAATGTTAGCAGCAGAGCAAATAGCACACGTGGCGACTGTGGAAGTATATTCTGCAGTGGCAATGCACAGAAGACGGCGACAAGCCCAGAGCCATGTGAGCTGGCGCCATGTTGACTAAGATGTTGGCAGGTTGCATCATGTCTACTTTTAAAATGTCCTTTCATGCTATGTTCAGGAGTTTGGGTTCTGTTTATCGGATATGTTATAGATATACAAAATGTTAGACGGATGAGTGATGGGAATAGATTTTTCAAAAAAGGAAGATAACTTTGGGAGCTGTGTGGAGGATGAAGAGAATGCAGTGAGCAGGTGGAGGACCAAGGTTAATCCAGGTGACAGTTGAGGGGACCTCAACGGGAAAGGCATTAGCTTGGGAGAGAGAAGAGGGACAGTCTAAAGAGGAATTTCTGACAAATAACAAGTAGGACTTGCTAATGATTTGGGTAGACAGTTCATGGGGAAAAAGAACATGCATCTTCGGAAGTTTTGGCGTGGGAGGCTTTGTGAATCTTGAAATACATTAAGTAGAAGGAAGCTAGCCAAGGGAGGAAGGTGTGTTTTATTTTGCTTGCATCCATTTAATAAGTTTGTGGGATATCCATGTGGACATGTCCAATAGGCAGTACAAAATATTAATTTTCTGGGCAGGACAACTAGCAATGAAGTTTTTGGAATCATTAGTAAATAATTATGGTAAGTATATGAGCTTCAGTGAAAAAAATTAACCCAGATTGCTCATATATTGGCAATCTGTACTCTTACAGAGTGCTGTACTTCCATCATAACATTAAACCACATCATGCCTTAAATTAGTGTGTTTGTGGTTGATATTGCATCAGCTCTCTGAGAAATGGACTGTCTTACTCATTTTTGTATGACTCCTAATTGAACCCTGATGCTTCTTGCAGAGTGGTTGCACAATAATGGTAGAATAAATTACATTTCCTCATAGTTTTTGCCATCTTTTTAACATTATAGAGTCACATATAGTAACTCCTTTTATATTAATTTTGATCCCCTGACCAAAGTGTGTGTGTATTTGTCTAAATGACTCCCCACTTAAAGTTCTTTCTCCCTTTTATCTCCATTCATTGCCAAAGCTAATGATAGAAATAACCTGATTGGTTATAGAACCAACTCCCCACAACTCATCCTAGAGTAGAAAATATTACAAAAAAGAGGATAACTCATGGAAATTTATAGTTTATTCTCCTCATGAACAGATAGCCACATATTTATATATTTCCTTTAAAAATTCCCCATTTCTTTGGGAAAAGGAACATACAAAACTATTGTCCAAACAAGCAAGATTTGAGCTTGTACATCAAGATAATAGAGAATCTAATCTGGTAAAAATGTGTTCAAATTTTTAGTTTTTCTCTTTGATAAGAAGGACATCTAGTCAATTTTCATGGACCTTAGACAGAACCAAAGATCACTATGTTGAAGTTAATCAGTAATTTGAAATGCCTTTTTCATGTGTTTGGAAGAAAGAAAAAGAGACAGATTGCTGTGAAAGTATAAGATGTTATTTCTGCAAAATACTTGTATCTTTACCAATTTTAAATGTCAGTTTTCTTCTCTCTAAGTTTATTTTACCTGTCTACTTGGATGAGATTCAGAACGATCCATGTCTGAGGAATATTATCTGTCTCTTCTACATTTTGCTGTAAAACATTTTGCCATACTCTGTGCACTGTATGTTGAAAACTCTGAAACCATATTATACAGTAGAAACACTTCTAATCTTACCTTGGAAAAGAATCACAAATTAGACCGAAATAAAGGTAAAATATTCTGGAAAAGCAAACCAGTAAAATTTGGACATGTTATGTTCTAAAATAATGAATTATATTTTTTGTAATCCTTGAAATAATGTTACAGTACTACTTTCCCATAGAATATTACATATTGATAAGATTTTAAGTTAGAATGTGATTTTAAGGTCACGATATGGAAAAGGAACTATTAAGCTGAGGAATGTTAAGTTCCCTTTCCAAAACCACAGAGAAATCAGTAGGAGAACATACCTGGGAATTGAAGTTGTCTAATTTCAGATCTGTGACTCCTTTTTACCAATATGATGTGTCTATATTGTATGAATTTAAAAGTACAATGTAAGGAATGACAGTTTGATTTGAATTAAATGGAAATGATGAGAGAGAGTATTTAAAAAAAACTGTGCCCTAAATCAGTGCGCTTGATAATGATGGCATGAGTTTATTTACACTGTTTATTAATGCCTTTAGGGATTTTTCCCCATGTGAAGATTAATTCTGGTACTTTTACCAATTTTCATAATCTTCTTTAAATTGACAAAAAAGAAAAATGAAAGAAACCAAGCACTGGTGCTGCTGAATAATTTTAAATATCATTTGATTCTCCATCATTAAATATTAGGAACTCTCAGTACACAAAACCCACCCAAAGGTAAGTACAGTGTATATGTGCTGCCGAAGTAAGCTCCCCCAAAGGTAAGTACAGTGATCTTTCCTAGGAACCGACATGCTAAAGCATGCAATAATACAGGCCATCTTAAAAAAACAAAACAAACAAGGAAACAAATAGTGCCCTTGGAGTTGCACAGAAATAATTACGATGCCATATCCCCAGCTTCCTGGATTGTTGGCATTCATCATCAAAATTATAGCATCCTTACGTGAATTTATAAGAGGGATAGTTTTTAAAAAGAAAATCTTTGACAGCCGGGCGTGGTGGCTCCGGAGGCTCAATTAGGAGGATTGCCAAGAGTTCGAGGCCAGCCTGACTACATAGTGAGTTCAAGGTCAGCCTGAACTACATAGCAAGACCCTGTTTCAAAGAAAAAAACAAAAGCAAAAAACAACTTTGAACCTGGGTGTTACGGTTCAGTCCTAAAATGTGCCCTAAAATTCTCACGCGTGTGAAAGGTAACTGGAATGTGAGGGTGCTATAATCATCAGTGAACTGATTGGAGACATGACCTGTCCCCAGTTTACTTTTGGCCCCAGCATACTCTTGTCCCCAGCTCTTCCCTTTCCTCCCTGCTTCCTGGCTGTCATGGGTTGAGCACATTTTTCCTCTGCCTCGCCCCTCCACCGTGCCTGCCACCATGCCTCTGTCACGCCCTTCCAGCACGCCCTCTGCCACGCCCCACCGCGCCCTCTGCCACGCCCTCTGGCCTGCCCATCTGCCGTGCCCCTTTGCCATCCTGTTTTTGCTTTGGTGCCAGGTGAGCAAGAAGTGAAACTGTGAGCCAAATTCAGCTTCTCCTTTAAGTCGTGGGTGTTGGGTATTGCATTCCAGTGACGAGAAAGTGAGTAAGACGCAGGTAAAAAATAAGTTATAAGCAACACATCCCTCAGTGTTCTGAAGAATACTTTCCTGCAGAGTGAACTCCTGTCCCCGTGTCCCCCTCCCCCGCCAAGGGCCTCTGACTCCTGAATCCATTATGCACGGTTCTGAGTATTTAGGGTTCACAAGTTCTCTCTGTACTTGGCAATAATTCTGTGCTTTCCTCAGTGGTATGATGCGCACAGTTGCTTGTAAAGTAAGGAAGTACTGGCGAGGGTGATGCATGATAACAAAAATGTTTATACCTGTCAGACTTGAAAGGGCGAGAATTTGGAAGAGGTAAAAGCTTATGATGATAGTCTTAATTAAAGAAAATTATTCACTTGTATAAACACTTGGGAAGTCATCTAAAATAATAGCTACTTCTTGGAGATTCCAAAATTTAAAAGGCAACTGTCACTTTGCAATTCTTTCATGGGTTCCCTAAGGACATTCTGGGAGCCAATAAAGATGCGTACTGGACCTGAGAAAGCAACGGAAGTTCTATTTCGTCTTCTTCTTCTTCTTCTTTTTTTTTTTTGTGGTGCCAGGGATCGAACTCAGGGCCTTGTGCTTGCCAGGCAAGCACTCTAACCACTGAGCTAAATCCCCAACCCCACAAGTTCTATTTCTTACACAGACTACTTCACACTTCTCCCCATTATGTTCCCAACTAGTTCCAACTCTCCATTTTCTAAAAAGGCACATTCCTTTATATGGCCTTTCAGAGCACAACGGAAAGTGGGAAAGATTCAAACTCTAGTCCTGTCACTTACTGTGTGAATATGGGTGTGTTATTTAATTTTTCTGGGAAGCACTTTTCTCATCTTTAGATCTTTTAGCATCTTTTACACTTGATTTTAGCCAAAAGTCTGAGAAGTGATACACAATATCTCTTTCAAATTGTGCTGCTATAAACATTGTTGTGCAAGTATCTCTGTAGTATGATGTCTCTAGCTCTTCAGGAAAGATACCTACTAGGGGAATGGCTGGGTCATATAGGATTTCTACATTCAGACTCTTGAGAAATCTCCATACTGATTTCCATAATGGTTGTACTAGTTTGCATTGCTACCAACAGTGTAGGAGGGTTCCCTTTTCACCACAGCCCTGTCAGCATTTGTTATTGTTTGACTTCCTAATGATTGCTATTCTTTCTGGGGTAAGGTGGAATCTTAGAGTTGTTTTAATTTGCACTTTTCTAATAGCCATGGATGTTGAACATTTTTTCATAATTTTATTGGCCATTTGTATTTCTTCCACTGTGAAGTATCTGTTCATTTCTCTGGCCCATTTCTTGAGTGGATCATTGGTTTTAGATAGTTTAATTTTTTTGAGTTCTTTGTATATTCTAGATATTAGTCTTCTGTCTGAGGAGTAGCTAGCAAAGATTCTTTCCCATTCTGTGGATTTTCTCTTCACCCTCCTAACTGACTCTTTCACTGTACAGAAACTCTTTAGTCTAATGTAATCCCATTTGTTGATTCCTGTATTTCCTGTGCGATTGGGGTTCTGTTTAGGAAGTGCTTTCCTACTCCTATGTCTTCAAGTGTTTTACCTATTCTGTCTTCCAGAAGGTTTAATGTTTCTGTCTTGATGTTTAGATCTTTGATCCATTTTGATTTTAATTTAGTATACGATGAAAGATATGGGTCCAATTTCATTCTTCTACAAACTGACAACCAGTTTTCCCAACACCATTTGTTAAATAGGCTATCTTTCCTTCAGTGTAAGTATTTGTATCCTTTGTCAAAGATCATATATTCGAATATGTCTGGAGAAGTTTCTGTGTCCTCGATTCTGTTCCATTGGTCTATGTGTCTATCTTTATTCTGGTACCAAGCCGTTTTTATTACTATTGCTTTGTAGTATAGCTTGAAGTCTGGGATTGCTATGCCACCTGCTTTGGTCTTATTGCTCAGTATTGCTTTGCTATTTGAGGCTTCTTCTTTTTCCATATAAATTCCAGCATTGTTTTCTCTAGATCTGTGAAGTATGCTGTTGGTATTTTGATTGGAACTGCATTGAATCTGTATAACAGTTTTGGAAGTAGGGCCATTTTAACAATATTGATTCTACCTAACCAGGAGCAAGGGTCATCTTTCCATTTTCTGGCATCCTCTTTAATCTCTTTTTTCACAGTTCTATAGTTTTCTTTGTAGAGGTCTTTCACTTCTTTAGTCAGGTTAATTCCTAAGTATTTCATTTTTATTGAAGCAACTGTGAATGGTATTGTTTTCATAATTTTCTGCTCATCCTGTTCATTGTTGGTATATACAAATGCTAATGATTTTTGCAAGTTGATCTTATGTCCTGCTACTTTGCTGAAGTTTGTTATTAATTCTAGGAGCTTTTTGGTGGAGCTCTTTGGGTCTTGAATGTAGAGTATCATGTCACCTGCAAACAGTGATAATTTGGGTTCTTCTTTCCAATATGTATTCCTTTTATTTCTTCTTCTTGCCTAATTGCTCTGGCTAAGGTTTCAAGTACTATGTTAAATAACAGAGGTGATAGTGGGCATCCTTGCCTAGTTCCTGATTTTAGAGAGAATGCTTTCAGTTTTTCCCCATTTAGTATGACGGTGGCTGTTGGTCTGTCATAAATAGCCTTTATCATATTCAGGTATGGTCTTTCTATGCCTATTTTCTTCAGCGTTTTTTATCAGGAAGGTGTGTTGGATTTTGTCAAAGTTTGAATTGGTGTTATAATTATCGATGCTAAAATTCTAGAAGCTGTGTTCACTAGATGAATTTATGGTGGAAAGAGATCTGGGAGTAGCGCAAATGAAATTACCTCCCCTTGTAAATAATCATCTTCCTTCAGACCCTTGCTAACCGGGGTGGAGGTTGTGGGGCAAGGTGAAAAGGAGGAGGGAGTCAGTTAATTTCATCATGGACTTTGAGTTCTAATCCTAGAATAAAACTTTCCCTGTCCAAAGTCTACAGAAGATTAATGTGATATTGACACACATTTCTGAATAGGCTTTTGTTTCCAAAATGATAATTGTGGTCAACTAGACTTACATGATCCTTTGTAACTGACTCTTTTATGCACCTGTTTGGCAGTATCAGAAACTGCTACATAAAATTGACCTTGTTAGTTTATTCCTTCACATATATTTGTCTTATTTTTTGAGCTAAACTGTGAGGAGAAACAGTTTTGCTCTTAGAATGTCATCATTTAAACTCCCACACCTCTAAATAATTATCTAAATCTAAAAGGTGATAAATCAATATTTCTGAGGAATTTAGTTCACATTCCAACAAGAACGTCTTGATCTAAGTTTGAGGATTTCTAATTTCTGAAAATGGAACCTATATTAATAAAGTAATTTTAACACACTATTTAAAATATTTTAAATAATTAATAGCCATCCACTCTATGGCATCAGAAATGTTTAGTTGTTCCATCTTATGTGGGTCATCACAATCGGAATAGAATCCCATTTCTTCTGTCCAGGAGGAGCTCTAAACAACAGCGCGGCACACAGATGCAGAGTGGCCATTGTCAAGACAGTGGGGCTCCTCTGTCTGCTTAGCGTCGGGGAGCTTTGATCCAGAGTTTCTGTTTGGATCATTGTATACCTGGCTTGTAGGCCAGGGTTGCCCATTAAATGAAGCAAGTGAATAGGCTCACACTTTGAGAAAGTTACTCCTTTGATTTTCATGGGTTTTACAGGAATAGCTACAGCTGTCAGAGTGGCAAGACCTTTTCACACAGAACACCCCAGCCTGTTCAGATCCATTTTGATCATTCCCATTCTGTGGCCTAGCAGCTCTGACCTGCTCCACCCACCACGTGCCCTTAAAAGCATTCCCGCGATGGGCAGCTCTCCGCTAGGACAGCCGTGTCACATATCCACAGTGAGAAGATCATGAGGACACCTTGAGGAGGGTATTTTAAAAGCAACAAAAAATACGCTGTTGTCAGTTCTTCCAGAAGCGTGTTTGCCAGAAGCATATCCGTTTTAATTCCTTTGTTTCTAACTATGTATTGTAGCCTGGAAAAGCTTGATGATGTTCAATGAAAAATAATTCACTAAATGTATATAAAAATCCTTCAACCAGTTAAACATTCTATATGAAGACAGATGAATACATTTAACCTCAAATCTAGAATATAGTTATTAGAATTAAGAGCAGAAGATCCTTTATCATAAGCCAGACTGTCATCTCATAGGCACTCTAAGATCAACCTATGATAAAGATGTATTATAATATTAAACTTGTCATCCGTAAGTGATGTAACAAAGTTGCAAGATACAAGATTAATGTACAAAGTCCATTGCTTTCTTATATATCAGAAATGAACAACTGGAATTTGAAATAAAAAGCAATACTATTTACATTAGCAACAATAACAATGTATTTCAGTATAAATCTAACAAAATATGTACAAGTTCTATACAAGGAAAATTAACAAAACTGATGAAAGTATCAATATTGGATCATAAATTGTAGCCAGTGCTCCATGGTAATGCAAAGTATGAATAATAAGGGAAACTAGGGTAGAGAAGAGGTAGATAGGAACTCTCCGTACTTTCTACTCATTTTTTTAACAAACCTGCTTAAAATATAAAGCCTATTAAAAATAAATGCCCTCCCAGGGATGTAAAAATGCTGCTACATTAAATATAGCCCACAGATAGAAGCTATGCAGCATTTGCCGATAATTCTCTGAGAAGCAATGCAGTGGGTAAGATCCAGCTTTTAGAAACAGACATTTCTGCACTCAAATTTGAAGTCTGCAATTTGCACAATTTGTGAGAATCAAAACAAATGGCTGAATTTTTTTTCTTAGACCTCATTCTTATCATCTGTAAAATATGGGTAAAAAACAACTACCGCTCTTGAATAAGATTATGTTGGCAAATTTTGTAAAACTGTGCATGACACACTGTAAATGTTCAATGACTGGCGATACTCAACTCTTAATGCATGCAACTACAATTAAGAGCTGTCACATTTCAAAGCTAACAGAACGAAGCCAGAAATAAGAAAGGTTATTGGAAGACAGGAAAGGTCATAATGCAACAAAGAAAAAGTTATTTATTTGTTTGGCTCTACATACGTTGAAAGACCATTTATTTAACCAACTGTACAGGTTTTAATACTCTTCTTTGTAACTAAAAACTGCTTCAGAGATCTTTCTCTAAATTTCTTTCCCCTGCTCAAGACCATATATATATATATATATATATATATATATATATATATATATATATATATATATATATATAATAGAAACATGTTTCTCTTTAGTTTGTGAAAAGGTTTACATGTATAGTATGTAATGATGGATTTATCCATCTTGTTTTCTATTTTTAAATGTAGTATAACACAATCTGTATGGAAAAAATCCAAAATAATTCAATTACACCTTCTATCCCAGTTTTTTCTTCTTTACCACGGGACTGTACTGTTCTATGCAGGCTGATCTCAAACCCACGGCTTCAAGGAACCCTCCTGCTCCAGTTTCTCAAACCCTGGGGCTATAGGCAAGTGTTACTGTGCTGGGCTTTCACCCCAGTTTCTGGTGAAGCAGCTGCTGAGAACGTTTAGCAACTCATGAGGGCAGGTGTATTGCAGAGCTCTGGGGGACGTGGGATGATTTTAGCATCATTGATTAAAGTAGAAGTTGAGCTTTTATTTCTCTTGTTTTGATACTTGGTATAAATCACCCAGGCAATAAATTTATGCAGTTGCTATTTGTGGGAGGTGCTGGTTAGGAAAACCAGAAGCATTTCTCGCCTCTGAAGCAAGTAAAGCAAATTCATGAAAGTAGATATAAAAAGCCAAGCAAACATATCTACATCTCCTTAAATATTATTCTCCTGGATTTTATTTTAAATTAAAATTCCTTAACAGCATATATGAAATCATTTTAATAGATCAGCAATAGAATTTGAATGTTTACATACACTGACTCTCAGCTACCAAATCTCTCAATTAGGCTT
This sequence comes from Hystrix cristata, assembly GCA_004026905.1. Lineage (NCBI taxonomy): Eukaryota > Metazoa > Chordata > Mammalia > Rodentia > Hystricidae > Hystrix > Hystrix cristata. The sequence continues at coordinate 36,506 of PVJO010002881.1, read as the reverse complement.
TCTTTTTTTGTTTGCATTTTTGGTGTTGTGTTGTTCTTTGGCGCTGGGATCGACTCCAGAGGTCTGCACATGTTAAGCCTACAATCCCCCACTAAGCTACCCCACCAACGCCCCCCCAGCCCTTTAGCAGAGTATTAAAAACCCTGCTATCCACTTCAAAGTGATTTTGGAAATTAAATTTAAAAGCAAAATTGTATATTTGCATCATTATTAATCTTCCCTCAAATATAAAGTGTTCATTAATGACATTATTATTTCTAAGAAATATATATCAGTCGAAAAGTCATATTTTATAGAAGGTACATTTAATGTAAAATCGGCATTTGTTTTGAAATTAGCTCATATGTTCCTGAATTTTCTTTGGCATACATGCGTGTACATGGGGTGTAACAGAGCAGTGAGGCTGATTTCTTCATGAGTTTTAGTTCTTTAGTGTTCTCATCCAGCAAACTTTGATTATCTAATATATGCCAGTTGTTGGACAGCATGCTGGGGATGCAAAGAGAAGGGGCACAGCTCTGTCAGGACTCCATGATGCAAAGGGGGTGAACACACACACACATTGTTACCCAGTCCTGCGGTGCGGCTGTCCGGACGGTGACGCACAGAACCTCTGCATGCCTGCGGACGGGACTTTCTCTTATGATGCAGTTGCAGAGATGGGATAGGAATGAAAATGATCTAGTGCCTAGGAAATATGATTGCTTAAAATTGTTTTTCATTATTACATTAGGACTATTTAGAGAAAAATTGGCAGGAAGTATCTAATTTATTAAAATCAGATATTCAGAGATATTTAAATTTTTTTGTTTGAATTGGTGATATAATTATTGATGCTAAAATTCTAGAAGCTGTGTTCACTAGATGAATTTATGGTGGAAAGAGATCTGGGAGGAGTGCAAATGAAATTACCTTCCCTGTAAATAATCATCTTCCTTCAGACCCTTGCTAACAGGGGTGGAGGTTGTGGGGCAAGGTGAGAAGGAGAAGGCAGTCAGTTAATTTCACCAGAGTATTTTTGGATGTGGATTTTGAAACACAGTTGAAGGTTCCACTGTTGTCACAGGTCCTGCAGTGATCAGGGCTTTCTAAGCCGTGAGACCAGGGCCAGAGGCTGGAGGATACCACATGTACACATGACTCATTTTATTAAAACAATATTTTGTTGTTTTCAATTTATATGCACCGAGGTTAGAAAAACTGAATGTGCCTTTACTAATATGAGTATCTGAAACATCTACTACAGGATGTTTACCAAACGAATCATTATCACAGTTCCTGTTGTGGTTAAACTTTCTGGTTTTTTACTTCAAACCACAAGAGTGAAAAATGTCACTTATATTCCCAAGGTTGACTCTTGAGTGATTGTCATGAATTTCATTTTTGCCAGGACCACTGCTGGAGTCTCCTCTCCAGTCTTTTGACCCATACATCACTTTACCACCAGACATATCATAAATATGTAGAATCAAAGCCTGTGATTTTTATTTCTAAGAGACAAATGATCCTGTCATTCTTTTACCTATTACATTCAGAGGCTCCCCATTGCTAACAGGACTAAGGCTTGTTATAGCAACGTTCTTCATGAGCTGGCCCAGTAATTCTTTCCAAACTTATTCTAAACTCATCTCTTTCTACTTCCAATCAAGTCCCCGAGGATTTCACCATCACACTACTCATTGTCCCTCCCACATTCTTTACCCCTTTCTAACTTGTGTGCTTATGCGTAAAATGCACAGCATGTTGACATAAGGGTGATGTGCCATGGCTGGAGCTGTAGATGGGACACAGTAGAAGAGCCGGCTGAGGCAGCTAACATAATAGGAGTGGACCAGATGATGGAGAATTACAAATGCTGTACTAAGAAATCTTGGTTTTTCTCCCATGTTCACAATACTTCTCAAATATTTTGGCTAAATAATTCCAAAGAGGGCAGAAGAATATCCTGCTCACTACCACAAGGTTAGGGAGCAGAGCCTGAAGTGAGCCATAACAAGTGAAAATTTTAGGTCTTTCTCCATAGTTTTGTATTCCATGGTACATTCTCCCACTAGTTTACTTACTAAATCAGTATTCTAAATTTTCACTGTCAAATAAAATTGCAGTTTGAAGATGTTATTCTCAGGTTTTCAGTTCCTCTGGTACATGCTGGGTTTCCTGGGAAATGTATATTCCAGATTGAGAAGCATACTTGAGTGATGGAAATACAATGGCGGAGTTTAAGATGGTGGTAGCAGAAAAACCTTGTTGTTAAATGTTTTTAAGTTAAAAAGGAATGGGTTAATATAATTGGGATTTGGAAATGTTACTCTGGTGTGCCCTGGAAGATAGGATGGAGGCATGAAGATGTAAGAAGAATGCACAGTCAGGCAAGTACCAACTGGATGGGTAGAGAAAGTGTTGAGGAAAATTCTCAGTTTTCAGGTATGGTATTTGAAATAGATATTATCACTAATTCAGGAGAGATACAACAATAGGAGGTTTTCAATTTTGAACATGTAAATTTAAGCTGAATTTGAGGTAGATAGGCTGAAACATTCAGTAGAAAGCTGAATATCAGGTTTGGAGATGGGGGAATATGTCTATTTATCTATCAATCATCTATTTCTCTACATTTGGAAATAATAATTCTATAAGTGGAAAGTAACATCACACAAGTGGATGAAATTGCCCAAGAAAGCAATATTGGGTGATAAGGAAAAATTGTTGCATAGATAAAAAGAAATGACAGCAAGATAAATAAAAACCAGTTCTGTAGTGAAAGTTGAACCAGTAATGGAGAATAAAAAAAGACCTCCGAAAGAATATTAAGACAGTAAACAGATTTAGAGACCTCCTAATGCATTTTCTTATTGGATAACTTAAGAACTCAAGGCTTAAAAACAGCAAAGATCCTTGATCCTTGTTTCATTTTCTCATTCTGGTTGACTGTTCCTTAACATATTTTATTGATCTTGCTTTGTCATGTTTAATAATCTTGCATCTACTGTGACAAATAGAAGGTGTTTTGCAAATAGTAGCCACTTAATGTACTTTGCATAGAGAGAAATGAACTAACCATTACCTGTGTGCCTCTTGGAAATAAGGGGACGACAACTTTATTTTGAATGAACCAAATTAAAATGGAAGACTGATATGGAAATTTAAAAAATAATAGCAAATGTACATTAAGGCATCAATAAAAATAAATTGATCATGTGGAAAAGGTGAGTTGCAGAAATTTTTTAGAAGTGTTGTTTGTGGCATTCATTCGTATCCCTTCAGAATTTCTTTCTGCCTAGAGGTCTCTTTCTCAAACTCTCTCCGATGACAACGCCTGAATCTTGCTTTCACATGATGAATGCCTTAGTAGTACTCTAGCCATAAATATCAGGAAAAATAGTGAACAATTTCAGATCTGTTTCTGTTAGAAGTGAATGCATGCTGCTTTAAGTGGATGACAACTATGTACTTCTCTGTGCCTTCATGGGAGGACCATGTGGTACTAGGGTTTGAGGAAATTCTGCTTGGGAGTTCCAGGATGAAATAGAAATATTACATTCTTGTACTCAGAGAGTCAGAGGTAGGTGGCTCCCCATGAAGACAGCCCATTTCCTACACTGCTTTTCTGTCCTTTGGAAAAGAAAAGCTGAAGCATTTAGAATGTTGTCTGGACTTATTCCTCAGGCAAAGAGCAGTAGAATGTTCTGTCTTTAAGTAGTGATTAGGTTGAGTGAGGCAGTATTTTCCTTTTAAAACACAACAGAACCCCTCTCTCTGCATCTGCTGAAACTGAAAGTGGCCACCTGCCAGAGATTTGTGTAGTTTATTGACTTTAGTGGGTGGAAAAAGCCGCATAGACTAACGTGAGGGACATTTTGACTCCCTTCCCTTCACCATGCGCCTGTGGTGCTACCCCAGAAAGGCTGGACAGATGGTGAAGATCACCTTGGTGACGTTCCATCAGAAACCCAAGTCTGTGTGCAGGGAGGCTCCAAGGAGGGGGCGTCTCCACGGAGTGCTGCTTGTGGGCTGGTAGAAGCCTCAGTGCTGTGGCTGAGATCTGCCTTTCACGTGGCATGTATGAGAAAGCACATCTGTCGCAATGCTAACAGCAGTAGTTCAGTGTTCAGAAAGATGAGGGAGGGTCGGAGAAGTTAATTACTTGTATTAAAAAATCTAAATGCTCAGAGGAATTAACTGGTATTCTATAATTAATTTAAAAAGCGACTCTTTGAGTTGAAAAATATGATCTTAATATAGACATCAGTAGTTTAAATTCCATCTAGAGTTATTGCATTCTGTGAAAATGATCTCATTGTCCTAATAATGAGTTTGAAGGCAATAAGCTACGATTTTGGGGGGACTAGATTTCAAAGAAAATAAATTGAGGGTGCAAAAAAGACAAAGCGAGGAAAACAATACCTTTGATATGTTGCTTTTTACACTGTAGTAAAATGAATATCACAAATGATCTTGATAATGTAGATGGGTTTAGATTGCTTCAAACCAAAAAAGAAAATTACAATACAAAATAATTTCCTTGTTATGGATTTTATGGTGGACAAGGATGACATGAATTAAATAGTCACATTACACTGTAATGATATCTCTTTTGAAAAAATACCAGAGACCATGGGCGATGTGGGGGTATCTTTGCTACTATTAAATTGAATTGTCCTCTGTGATCAATTTTCTGGTACTTATCAAGATGCACCTGCTTTGTGTATTGGTGAAGAAGGAAGATGAAGTACTGTGAGCACCCTGCCCAGTTTTTCTCATTTCCCAACATAGACCTCAAGTAACACTTTTGTCCTACTCATTCTGAAATCCTCCTCTGATATCCTTCTGTGGGGACTGCAGAAAAGGATTCCCAAGACTTGGTAAATAAGTGGAATACAATTGAGCTCTGGCAATTCACCTATGAAGCCAATGAATAAGAAATCAGAATTATGTCACGTTGTCTTAGAATGGTTTTCATCTGTGAGACTTAACAGTCACCAGGTTGAATGAATTTATGTTGCTCAACTCAGTGTTGAATTCACTTTGAAGCAAGGCGTGGGGAGGCCCCCAGAGGCCATGGTGAGCAGACCTCGTCCAAACACTGCAATGAAGAGGGAGTGGGCCGAACACAAGACCAGAGTTCCTGCCCTGTTGGTGAAGCTTTTCTGCGTCATAACACCGTTTGCCTCAGGCTACTTCCTCTAATACTGTCATGAACTCAGTTAGGTAAAAGCTTCCCCTGTGATTGTAACTCCCCACTAAGCTTTTGCTTATAATTTGGCTTTCCATACAGGGCAGTGATGGTGAACGTTTATGAGCTTTCAGTGATGCAAACAGCTCGCTGCAGCACGCGTGCAGTAGGTCGGTCACCAGTGATACGGGGGAAAAGCGCTGGTTACGCTAATTCAAATATTGTGGTAATGCCACTTCATAACGGGCAATCTGTAGCTGGGTTCCAGTTTCATCTGTTTGCAGTTGTACTATTGTGAATTTAGGCAGAATCTGTATTCGCACTCCGTGCCCTGGAAACATTCCGGTTTTGGTCCTGAGACTCCGGAGCAGCTGGCCTGAGTTCTTCTGCTGAAATAACTGTGCCGTGCATCGCAGTTGGCTGAGACGCAGACCATTTACACTTCCGTAATTTCCATTTGAATTTCTTTTCTGCTTCTTTAGCAAAGGTGGAGGCATTGGTTCTACAAGTAAAGTTCCCATTTGACCAGAGAGAATAGAGAGAGCTGACAGAAAGTAGAAGCGATAGCCTTCATCAGTAAGTTCCAGCCAACGCATAGTCATAAGCTAAACTGCAAATGCGAAAGCACTTGGGAAGTTACAGAACTTGTTTCATTCAGATTTCTGTTACGGTCAGTCATCTAAACACACGTGGCCACTGTCATGACCAGGCCCATTAAAATCTGGCCTGAAGTCTGCGACTCACAAGAGAACCGTGTTCTTGGTTGTATGTTTCTCTCCAGCTGTGAGCAGCTGAGCTGGGAGGGAACAGACATCGGTTTTAATCAGGTTTGGGATTTTCCCAAATGGGCGTGCAAAGGGAGCAAGCCACAGTAGCAGCAAAGGTGTCTGCCGAGGAGCACTTGGGATGATCAACCAAGGATTTCAGGCCAATAGGGAGGGAAGGAAGGACACGAGACAGGTGGAGGATATTGAAAATGATGCGGGCCCAGTGGAGGTTGAAGGGTGACGGGGTGGGGATACTAGTGTTGTGAACTGGAAACACGGGAAGTCGTGGCGGGGAAGCAGACTGTCCAAGATTGAGAAACTTCATCGGTGCTCCTGCAGCCAGGAAAAGAGGGACTCAAAACCTGTCTCTGACACTCGCTATGTGATGGTGCAAGTGACTTACCCTTGCTTTGTCTCAGGCCTTTAATTTTTTTTTTAATTTCCAAACTGTGACTAGTAATGTTTACTTTATGAAAAAGCTAAAATGATCAAGTGCTGAAGGGGATATACAGAAGTTACCACAGTCACTAGCAAGATTCTGACGCTTCAGTAAATGTCAAAGCTTGCGTTTCTACTCTGCAGTAAAGGCTTTGACAGAAGGAGCACCACACATATACATGTGTGTGCGCACACACACACGCATGTACACACCCACACACACAAGCATAAATGTTCTCCAGAAGGTGTGGGAGGAGGGAGCAAGTCTGCTCGTGAGGCTTCTCAGGATTTCGCCGAGCTGCTGGGCCTGGCTGGGTGTAGATGGGGTGGGCGTGTGAGGGGAGCTCCGACACAGCAGGTGAGAGTTGGGAGAAACAATGGGCTTTCTTATGTTTTAGGTTTGGTTTTCATCAACTATAATTCTGTTTGAGGGAAGCATATGGAACCTAAAAGTTCTGAAGGTTTTTTTAAAAATATGTAAAAACTATTTTTGAAAAAAATTCATTCTTATTGTTCGTTTGAGGAGTAACTAAGAAATGCTCTGTGAGGTCCTTGGATAATATTTTCCTATATGAGCACCAGAAGGCAGACATTCTTTAGTTATTTCCCGGTGAGGCAAATGGAGTCAGTGGACATTTCCCAGAAGTTCATGGAGCCCAAGTATCACACTGGGAGGGTGCTGGCTCTCTCTGGAATTCAGAGCACTAAACAGTGTCCATGCTGTGTAGCCACAGTAGCCTTGCTGGAAAAACTCAGTTGTAGGCTCAGTAATGAGACAGATTTGGGACATAGATGTCGTATGTCTGAGGTGCTCAGTTTGGAGAGAGGAGGGAGAGGTCATCAGAACAAACTAACGTAAAAGATACTCGGATCTACATGAACACAGAATCAGTGAGAAAGTGGACAGACCCACAGAAAGACTGCTGCTTTGGGAGAGCTCACAGAATTGAGAGCGGGGTAAGCTGTTCAGGGAATAAGAAGACAAGGACCAGGAGTCCCCAAAACCAAGAGCAGTATGTTTGGAAAGGGAGCTTGGACAAGATGTGTTTTCTCTGTGCTTTAGGAAGTAGGAATGCAGACAACCGGGCTGTCATGTGGTTCCAGAGAGCTCTCGAGATTGTGCACAGAGACTGCAACGTCATCAGCAGGCAGGGTGCGGGCAAGAATTGGTACCCAGTGGAAGGAGGGCATTGCGTGTGTGTGTAGAAATGGAGGAAAAGGCGCTGAGGAGTAGGCTGTAGAAGGTTGGCGCTCTCAGGAGCCACTAAAGCAGGTAAGAGGGAGCGAGAGCACTTCGTGAGGGGACTCAGTCCTTTCCTGGTAACATGAATCCTGCCAATTCTGTACTGCATCTGTCAAGCGCGCATTGTGTTTAGCTCATTCGTGACTGATAGGTTTTTGTATCAAACTTAAAAAAATGAAAGCTACAATAAAAACCAACCCAGCATTGCATATTTTATATATATATATTTCCTAACCATTGTGTGCATTGGTCGCTCTGCTGAACAAACGGTGAAGAGGACAGACATGCCAAAAGTGGTAGAGAAAGCACATCAACATCGAAAGAATGAATGATGAAAAGTGTTTCTGTTTTAGTACCACAAAGAGGGGTCATTCTCCATCCCCTATATACAGCCACGCCTGCTTCCTGATCTGACCCTGCCACAGGCTCCAAATTTAACAAACCATCATCAGAGGTCTGAGCCTGGGGTCTGTTGCAACCAAATAAAGCAGCCAGGTAGCCACGAACTGATCTGAGGCCTTTTTGGCCTCATCTGTGATTTTCTAATTTTCACTCTTTTTACTTTCCAGACCTTCCTTGTGACTGGGCTCTTGCCTTCTACCATAACGTATAGTTCCCAATGCTTGCCCCTGTCTGCCTCCTTCCTGGGCATTAACTTTCTCCCCTCACCCCTCACTCCCTGCCCTCCTCGCCAAATGATAGGGGTTTAGTGCCCCAGCTGGGTGGCTGAGGAGCAGAGGTGAGGTCCTGTCTCTCCACTGTGGGGAGGATATCTGCAAGGGAAACCAAGCACAGCATACTTGGACTTATGGGTCAGTTAGACACGCTGGCTGTGACGGGAGGGTGAGTTAGGGAGCCTGAAATGTAATATTCTTTCTGGCGCAGAGAATTCTGTTGACCTCCAGGCTCATAAGACAGCTCTGGGCACTTTCCAGACCCCACTTGCAAGGCGGCAGGGACAAAGTTTCTAATTCTGCTGGGCTGAGTCAGTCATGGGTGCTTCGATGGGTGTGGCTGAAACAGATGGCAGGTAATCATTAGCGGGGTTATCGTGGGGCTGGGAAGGTTGAACTTGACAGCTGTGGTTTGATTCACACAGGCAGGCACCCATTCCCCAAGGACCAGGCAAGCCACATCATCTTTTTCCTCAGAGTGAGTGTGTGTGTGTGTGTGTATTTCTTTCTTTATCGCTTAGTTATTTACAAACTGTATTAAAAATTACATTACTAATGCCACCCGCTTTTAGCGTGGTACTTGTAATCGAGCCCAGGGCCTCAGGCATGCTGGGCAAGTGACCTGCCACTGAGCTCCATCCCTGGACTCATTAGTACCAATTTCCAAATACACATTATTAACCAAAATCTTGTTTACCCTGGATGATTCTTGTTGCTGGGCCCTGCCCTCCAGGGGACGTGTCCATGGAAAGTCAGCAGAGTCGGCTGACTTGTCCTGTTCCTTACACATCATGCCACAGGCTGTGCTCGTCCCTGAAGGGTCTGCTACAGAAGTGTGGTACGCTCTGACCCCTGGGCTCCCCTAAATCCCTTTCCTGTCTTTTGACCAGGGTACAATTCCCATGAAAGGCAAACTTGCCTCTGCCATTAACTGCCCTGTGCCCTCAGTTTAGCACAGTTGTACCTCCCATTCGGAAAACGAGGACGAGGAGGATCCACTCTGAGGGTAACAGTACTGCTGCGATTCCTTGAGATTTAACCATTACTTTAGGTTCAATGCCACTAAAGCACATGGTGTATCTTCATTAACTAGGACTATATAAAGTAAATTCTTCCTTTAAAACCATCCTAATCACATCAGACACGTTTAACTACACCACCAGCTCTGGCCCCTCCTCCTTTCCTTTTCTCTGCCTTTCCCTTCCTTTCTCTCTTTTCCTTTTCTCCCTTTGTTCATTTCTAAATTTGAAATAAATGACATGGAAGTCCCGCGTTAAGATAGATTATTCTAGCATAGGATTGATACTCCCTAGTTTAGATTGCCGCTATAATCCATAGTTTATATCATTCATAATTTGTGTCTTTAAACCCCTGAGATCACCTTCTCTACCTCTGGCCCCACCATACCTATATTTTGCTGAAATATCTATGTTTTGTAGTGGGCGCATCTGTAATTCTAGCTGCTCAGAAGCTCAAGCGGGAGGATCGCAATTTAGCAGACCTTTGTTGCAAAATAAAATTAAAAAGTAAAAGGGTGAGGATGTGGCTTAGTGCTACAGTGCTTGCCCAGCGTGGACGAGGCCCTGGGTCCAATCATCAGAACTGAGAAAAATGACTGTTTATAGAGTGTGGTAAGAGATCAAAATTTATTTTTACATATTTTCTAATATTAATCTCAAGCATTATTTTAAAAAGTACATAGTCTTCATGTTACCTGCATTGAGTTTTCAGAGGTTTTTGCTAAATCATCTGATAGTGGGATGAAAATCATTGGCCTGCACCCCGCTGCATCCGCTGTACCTCCAGCATCCTGCAGCACAATGTTTCCAGAACTCTGCATGGGAAGTCTCTGTAGGCCACAGTGTATCACATAGCACAAAGGGCTGTTTTGAAGTGGAATTATGTGGTCATAAGGTGTGAACTTATCTCTGGAAAACACCTCAGATCTTTTCTGGATGTTAAAATTGAGTGAAGGAAGGCTAGAAATAAATAAATAAGTAAAAATATCTCTATGTAGCTACATCTCAGTTTATTTTCCCCTCAATTCCTAACCTGAATGATCCATCCTGCCCGTTTTTCAAAAAGATTAAATCTCTTTTCTATTAGAACCTGACAGCCCGTTAGCATCCATGGAACTATCTTCTTTCTAGAGTAATTATGCTTTGTTGATTTTAACAGTGTTTTCCAAAATATGTTTCATAGCACACAAGTTCGTGAACTATCTTTAAAATTGTTTTTATTAGTAAGTGTTTGCTGTACATAATGTTTATGTAAACATAAATATTATCTTAGGGAGTAGGTATGTGTATCTAACACATCTTCTTTTTATTTCCTTTCCCTCTCCCCTTCCTCCCTCAGTCTCTAGATCGTCTCCCTTCATTTTCATTCTTTAGTTCATGTTAGTGACACATAATGATCGTATTAATTGTGGGGAGTTGATACATGTGCATGAAACATCCTAATTTTTTTATGTCCTCCCCCCTCCATCTTTTGGTCCCCTTCCTACTTTCAGAAGATCTATCTCCTTATTTCCTTTTATCTGTCTTTTATTTTGCTCTTTATTTATACTTTGGATTTCTCATGTGAGAGAAACCATATGGTATTTAAGCTTGTGTGTCCGATTTATTTCACTTAATGTTATATTTTCAAGGTGCATCCATTTTCCTACAAATGACTCAAGTTTATCCTTCTTTATAGCTTAGTAGTATTCCATTATGTATAGATACCATATTTTATGTAATCATTTGTCTCTTGATGGATATATAAGTTTCTGCCAAGATTTAGCTACAATAAATTGTGCTACTCTATACATGGGTATGTATGTATCACCGTAATTTGATGTGTTTAACTCTTTTGGCAAGATGCCTAGTGGAGGAACAGGAGAGTCAAATAAAATTTCTATTTTTAGTTTTTTTGAGGAATCTCCATGCTGATTTCAATCATAATTGTACTAGTTTACAGCAACAAACAGCAACATAGGAGAGTTCCTTTTTCATTCCAGCCTTGCCAACATTTGCTATTATTTGATTTTTTGATGATTGAGATACTTTCTGGGGTAAGATGAAATCTCAATGTTGTTTTAATTTGCATTTCTCTAATGGCCTAGAGATGTTGAACATTTTTTCAGATATTTAGTGGCCATTTCTGTATCTTTTAGATATTTATTGGCCATTTGAGAAGAGTCTATTCATTTCAGTTTCCCATTTTTAATTGGTTCTTTTATTTGGAGGGGTCTAACTTTTTCGAGTCCTTTACATATTCTGGATGTCAGTCTTCTGTCCAAGGTGTAACTGGCAATTTTTTTCCCATTCTAAATGTTGTCTCTTCACTCTGTTGGTTATTTCTTTTGCTGTGCAGAAACTTTTATTTGATATAGTCCCATTTGTTGACTCTTGCTGTTTCTTCTTGTGAAATTGGAGCTTTATTCACAATGTCCTTGCCTATGCCTATGACTTCAAGAGTTTTTCCTACTTTATCTTTCAGGAGGTTAAATGTTGCTGTTTTAATTTTTAGATTCTTAATTTATTTTTATTTTAATTTAATACGTGGTGAGAGATATGAGTCTAGCATCAAACTTCTGCATTCAGATGGCCAGTTCACCCAGGACCATTTACTAAATAATCTACCTTTCCTTCAGCATATATTTTTGGCCCCTTTGTCAAAGATCAGGAGGCTGAATGCGTCTGGGATTGTTTCTACATCCTCTATTCTGTCCCACTGAATCATATGTCTGCTTTTGTGCCAATACCATGCTGTTTTTATCACTGTAACTTTGTAGCGTAACTTGCAGTCAGATTGTCATGTCGTGCTTTACTCTTGTTGCCCAGAAATGCTTTTGCTATTCTGGCCTCTTCTTGTTCCATATGACTTTTAGGATTGTTTTCTCTAGTTCTGTGAGAAATTCTATTGATATTTTGGTTAGAATTGCATTTAGTATTAGTTTTTTTTATATAGATTTTTATTAAAACTTATGCAAACTTACACAAACTTAGAGGCCTTTATACAAGCTTACAGACCACGACACATCGTGCCTTTTGCTTATGATAGTGAGCAATGTAAAAAGACCACATAAATGCAGCATTAAGTCACAGCTACATAAAGTTACTGCAGTACCTTGTGTACATGTTGCTGTTTTAAGTTTTAGTAGTATGGTCATTTTGATAATATTAGTTCTGCCTATCCAGGAATGGAGTACATCTTTCCATTTTCTGATTTCCTCTTTGATCTCCTTTATCAGAGTTCTATAGTTTTGGCTTTAGATGTCTTTCATTTCCTTGGTTAGGTTAACTCCTACATATTTAATTTTTCTTGATGCTATTGAGAATGGCATTATTTTCTTAATTTCTTTCTCAGTGAGTTCATTATTGGTGTACAGGAATTCTATTGATGTTTGCATGTTGATTTTATATCTTGCTACTTTGTGAATTTAGTTATTAATTCTAGAAGCGTTTTAGTAAAACATTTTGAGTTTTCTATGTAAAGGATCGTATCATCTGCATATAAATTTGATTTCTTCCTTTCTTGTATGTATCCCTTTTATAACTTTCTCTTGCCTGATTGCTGTGGCTAATGTATCAGCTACTATAACGAACAGGCATGGCAAGGGTGGACATCCTTATTTGTTCCCGACTTTGGAGGGAAAGCTTTAAGTTTCTCCCATTTAATATAATGTTAGCTAATTTACCAATTTGTTGGAGTACAATTTTTCATAATAGTTACTAACAATCTTTTATATTTCAGCATTGTCCATTGTGAATTTGCCTTCTTCATTTCTAACTGCATTAATGTGAGTCCTTTATCTCCTTCTTTTGGTACGTTTGGCTAAGGGTTTATCTATTTTGGTTATTTTTTTAAAGAACTATTCCTTCAATTTGTTGATTTTTATGTTTTCTTTTAGTCTCACTTTTGTTAATCTCCACTCTGATGGAGATTTACTATTTCCCTCCTTAAACTAAGTTTGGGTTTGGACTGCTGTTGTTTTTCAAGTATCTTGAAGTTCATCATCAGGTTGTTTATTTCTGCTCTTTTCATTTTCCTAATGTGATTGTTGACTGCAATGTACTTCCCTGTTAGGACTGTTTTCTTGTGTTTTATAGGTTCTGGTGTGTTTTACTGGCATTGTCGTTTGATTCCAGGAGTTGTTTGATTTCTTTTATGACTCATTGAGTGTTCAGAAGTATGTTATTAAGTTTCCTGTGTTTATAAATTTTCTGTGGTTTCTTTTGTGATTGATATTTGGTTTCAATGCACAATGATCTGATAGTATATATGGGGTGGTTTTGATTACTTTTTATTTAAGTAGGTTTTGTGGGCTAATGTGTGCTGTACTTTGGAGAATGTCTATGTGCTACAGAGAAGAATGTGTATTCTGTCACAGTAGAGTAGAGCACTCTGTAGATATTCATTAAGTCCATTTGTTTAAGCACATGGCTCTGATATTTCCTTCTTGATTTTTTGTTTTGATCTGTCTTTAGTCAGTCTGTCTTTTAGTTGATCTGAAAGTGGGGTATTGAGGTTACTGACTATGACTGTGTTAGTTGATCTTTTATGTCCAACAGTATTTGTTTTGTAAAATTAGATGCTCCAGTATTGGTGCATGTGTAGGTGTTATCTCTTCCTGTTGGTTTGTTCCCATAACCAACATATAGTGACCTTCTTTGCCTCCTCTGATCAATGTTAGTTTGAAGTTTACTTTATCTAAGAGTAAAATTACTACTGCTGCTCGCTTTTGGGGTCCTGGTTCATGAAATATTGTTATTCATCCTTTGATTTTAAGTCTATGAACTTCTTTTTGGATTATAAGAATTTCTTGAATGCAACGCCTGTTGCATTCTGTTTTTTGGTCTAGTTTGCCAATCTGCATCTTTTAAATGGGGAGTTGAGGCCATTTATGGGGAGAGTTGTTACTCAAAGACATTGATTTATTCCTGTCATTTCATCCCTTTTCTGTTGACAGCTCCTTTACTTTTCCTCTTTTTGTTTAATGACTTGCCTTGCTTGATGTATTCATTGCATCTACCTTTTTGGCTTTGTTGTCTCTCTTTAGGATTTTTTTTTAGTATTTTTTTGGAGTGCTGGTTTGGTGTTTATGTATCTCTTAATATGTTCTCTGTCATGGAATGTCTTGGAATGTCATGAAATGTCTCTGTCTTTGTCATGGAATTTCTCCATCAGTTTTGAAAGATAGTTTTGCAGGATATATTAGCCTGGGTTTGAAGTTGTTTGCTTTTATGGCTGGAAACCCTTCATAATAAGCTCTCCTAACCTTTAAAGTTTGTGTTGAGAAGTCTGCTGTAATCCTGATGGGTTTACCTTTATACATGGATTTTTTTTTTTTTTTTGCTTTTCTCTCACAAGTTTTAAGATTCTGTCTTTTTGTTGGACATCTGAGATTTTGACTAAAATGTGTCATCTGTACCTTCTTTCCTCGTCTTACTTAGTTGGTGTCCTGTAACCCTCACTTACCTGTATGTTGAAATCTTTCCTTATCTTGAAATTTTCATATTATAATTTCTTTAAATAGATTTTTTCTATTCAATCTATACTGTCTTCTAATTTCGCTTCAACTCTAATTAGGCTTAGGTTAACCCTCTTAGTGTCATCTGGTAGCTGTTGGATGAATTTTTCTTAGTCTGTTACCATTTTAAAGCTTCCCTCATTAATTTGTCATGATCTAACATTTTGTCCTCAATTGCAGAAACCCTATCTTAGTGACGGTAATTTCTGAAATTTACAAATTCTATACAGTTTTTTATCTCTGATATTTCTGTCTGGCACCTTTTTGTGGAATCTATATATTTGGTAAATTTCTCAGTCATGTTTTGAGCCATTTTGATCAGCTCTTCCAATTTTTTTTCTCCTATATCCACGTTGGTCAGTTCATCTGTTAGTTCAATCATATTTTGAGTCATGACCTCTTTGAACTCACCAAGTTTCTTTAGTTATTCTTCAATCATTTTGTAGTGTTCTGCTACCTGGTGTTTGCCTTCCTCTCTATTGGTGTCACTTGGATCTGCAATGGGACATTTTGGAGACTTTGGAGGGCCTTTTATTACCTTGCTTTTTCATGTTCATACACACACATGCACACATGCATACATACAGTTTTTTGGTGCTGGGGTAGAGGTCAAATAGAGTGAGGAGATTTTGTAGTTGTTATGAGGATCTTTTTAGTTGGAATCTGTTTTCCACTGTTGTGTTTGTGACTTCATTTGACTGGAGATAATTGTCATTCCTTCACCTATTCAATTTAAATAGTTTGGATCCTGTCATTGTGTCATGAGTGTATTTCTACTGCTTATAACAGCATTGACAGATCCTACATCTCTCACGTAAATTAAATTTTGCTTTTACACTTTCATGCTTTATCAGTACCCTTTACAATCAGTAGTGTATTGTTATTAGCAATTGGTCTGTAATATGGAAGAAAAAAGGAAGAGAAGAGGAGGAGGAAGGGAGAAGAAAGGATCACTAAAAGGAGAGGTAGATGGAAGAAATAATAATAGGTAAAAATATAGATGGGGATCAGACTGTTGGAGGATACAGGAGCAAGAATTGAAGAAAAGGAATGAGGAAAAGAGGAGAGAGAGAGAGAGAGAGAGAGAGAGAGAGAGAGAGAGAGAGAGAACAACAGCAGCAACAACAAAACGAAAAACAAATCCTAGTGAGATCCTAGAACAGATACTCTAACAAGAGAAGATAGAGTCTCCACATGGCCACTTTGCTATAAAGCCTGACTATTCACTCAGTTTCCTTTCTGTTTTTGTTGTAGTGTGTTTGCAGTCAGCCACACCAATTTCCAACCTATTTGTAAGCTGTTCACCAGCCTGACCAGGAGTGGTGAGGGGTGTCAGTTTCTCTGAGTCCACCTCCTCGATTCAAGTTGTGCTTAAAGCATGGTTAACTATTCTTTTGTCTCTGTCCCACAATCCAACCACCTCGATTGTTTGAGGAGGATGTAAAATAGTTTTCCTAACACCAAACTCTCCTCTGCCTTCTGCTGATATTCTATCATTCCCGCTACCCTTGGTGCTAGACAAACCTTTATATTATTGCGTCAGAAACTTTTCACCTACTATGTCTCCAGAAGTTCTCTGCCCCAGCTGATCCTGTCTTTTACTTTGTGCTCAGATCCCGAATTGACCCTATCTGAAGAGCTCCCTGCTCCAGCCAGTGGAACCTGACTTGGTCCCTGCATCTGGTTTAGGGCTCTTGCCCCTCCCCCCACCCAAGCATGACAGTGATTGCTGTTCAGGTTTGCCTATTAGCTCACATTTTTTTCAGTCTTTCTGGAAATGACAGGAAAGCCCTCACTCTGGACACACTGTTCAGTCTCACTCCCTCCTTTGTGTCTTCAGGGATGTGAACTGTGGGTCACTGCTGATGGACTCAGGGCTGTCCCACTATTTGCTGTGCTTAACTTCTCTCTGCCTGGAGTGTGTGTGGGGTGGGGTGGGGTGGGGTGGGGGGCTTCTCTTGCCCACTGTGAGTTCTGGAGAGGAAGCTGCCAGGACATTGTGCTCCTCAGTGTTTAGGGGAATAATAGCAGAAGGGGCCAGGATATGAAGAGTCTATCCCAGGAGTCTGGCCTCTGCAGTGCTAGCTCATTCCCCCAGGCTGTTAGGGCTGCTCTCTAAATGGCTTCTTTCTGCAGGGTGTTGGAGCTGGGGAGGTGTGGGCCAACCATGGCACTGCTTCTTTCCCTTTTCAACAATCCAGATATTTGATTTGATCTACCTGCATCATTTTTTAGATTGATTTTCCATTTCTACATGTGATTGCCTCCTCTATTTCAGAGTACCAGTATTTTTGGTGACTCTTCACTAAGCCTCTCTGACATGCCACCTCCTCTAATTAGCCAAGTTGACTCTCCACCTGAGCTATTTTTACTATTAGAAAAAGTACACATATCTGCAAAATCCATCATTAGGGAAATAATTCAGATGATGTACTCACTATCTGAGCTCCTATCTTAGTCACTTTCCTCATTGCTGGGGCAAAATACTGGCCACCTGCAACTTAAATGAAGAGAGATTTATTTGGGCTTTAATTTCAGAAGTTTCAGTCCTTGCATGGCCTGCCAGCTCCAGGCAGAAGAGCCACTGTGGAAGGGCCTGGGTGGAGAAAAATCTGCACACATCACGGTGACCAGGAAGCAGAGCATGAAGGTAGATGCCCAGAATGGAGAGATATCCTTCCTGGTCATGCCCCAGTGATGTGCCTCTTCCAACCAGACCCCATCTTCTAATACGAGGCCAACAATATGACCCCCAATACAATCACTGTCAAAGCACTTGAGACTTTTAGGAGCCATTCTCAATCCAACTCCCACAGTACCCTGTAGGTTATTAATTAGGAGAATTTTTGCAGAAAGAAACAATGTTTTCTAAACCAAAAGTTCTAAATTAAAAGCATAGCGTTTTGTCTCTTTCTCTCTGTCTCCCCAAACCTGGTCTACATAATTTGCATTCACTAATTAATCCTGTGAATTTAGGAACTATTTCTTAATTATTGTTTTACCCTGCAAGCATTTGTAACTAATTTATCTTTACCCAGTATATGTATGTGTCATGTGGAATTGGATGTTTAGTGTATTTTATTGAGTGACTTATTCCATTTTTGCCTGTTAGAGAAACTAAATGCTAAATGCAAGTATAATCTTGCCTAAGAGTGAACTTTATTAGTGTCAGTTATTTAGGATGAGGAAGGTCCTGAAACAAAAAGAAAATGGAGATGCCAGCTTCTATGCAAGTAAATAGGGAACTCTATTCATTTCAGGTTGTCCTCTCTGTCTTAGGCTTTCAGATGATCGTTACTGTAATGATAACAATACAATCATGTACTATGTAATGACATTTTGATCAATGATAGCCTGCATTTATGATTGTGGTCCCATGAAATTGTAATGGAGTTGAAAAATTCTTATCAACTAGTAATTTTACTGTGCCATTTCTATGTTCAGATATATTTAGATGTAGAAATTCTGTGTTACAACTGCCGACAGTACATCACTGTAGTATTCAGTATACTACCATGCTATACAGGTTTGTAACGTAGGAGCAATAGACTGTACTATATAGCCCAGGCATGTAATAGGCTATTCCATATAGGTTTGTGTAAGTACATTCTGTGCTCTCCCAATGATGAAATCACCGAATGTCACATTTCTCAGAATGTAGTCCTACTGTTAAAATATAACTCGACAGTGTTAATTATCATTTATTGCATATTTATGCCCTGCAGTGCCAAGTACTTGTAATTTCTTTTAATTTTGAAAAACAGCCCAATGAGGAAGGTGTTATTAATGTAATTTCCCAGAAGATTATAGATATTTACAATATTAGAGATATTGTGTAGATGTGCACCAAAAGCTGGGATTTGAACTCATTTGTACATGACCTTAAAGCCTATAATCATAATCATCCTGTCCATTGTCAGATGAGTTTAGAAGTCTTTGAGTAGGTGACCGAGGCAGTCAAGGTTAAAGGTAGCCACTTCCATGTGGAATGAGACTAGGAGCTAGGCAGGAGACCACTTCCCAAACCAAATAGAAATACACACATGGTCTAAGCCATGTCACCTTGTGCCATGATTTGTGTGTGTGTGGGTGTGTGTGTGAGGGAATGAGCATTATTTCTCTTTTGTTATCCTTCCAATGTTAATAAACCACATTGAAATATTCAAGCGTTACATCAGTTGTGTTATGAATAAGGGAAGTTAAGATGGCCTCAAATGGACCTCAGGAACCATCAGCCCGAGGTGGCCAGGAGGAGATGCAGGAGGAGAGATTGCTGCCTTCCAGAGGTGGCTGCTTTACTTCCTATCACCATGCTTGTTCTAATCACTAGGATTGATAGTTAGAAATTTAGGCATTCTAAAAATTACATCCTCTTTAACAAATGTTTAGAAAATGAGTGAAGGGACAATTTCTTATCATTTTTAAGGCTCCATAATGCTCAGCTTTATAACTAGTATCAAGTAGGTCCTTAATAAACACTGGTTAATAAAGAAGAAAAGGCCTCTCTCTAATTTAGTAATGGAAGATTCTTGGGCACAAAGACAAACTTCGCTCAGCATATTGTATGTGGCAGAGTGTAATTTTGGGACTACTATGAGATATCACGTCACTGTGTTTGATACTTATTTCCTTAAGATATAAGGCTGGTCGAATTTTTAGTTGCTTAATCAATTAAGTGGCATTTAGTCTTTCATGTTCTATCATTTAACAGCAGGCTACTAATCAGAATTTGATTTAGCTTTCAGTTACATGATGTAGTGAGACCTAAAATGGGTATAATTTCAGAAAGTTGATTTACCACATTATTTTAGACCTGAGAAGGATCTCCACAAAACAGTTATTTGTAGCTTCTATTATATTGAACGATTTTTACTTATTTAAAATTGTGTCAGTAGCCTAGAAATTATTTCCTAAGAAATGCTTCCTTGTTAAAGGAGATTGTTATATAAGGAAAACTAACTCTAGCCATTGATGGTTGCTGCTTATTGAGGAGAAAAATGTATTTCCACCAAATTCAAATACAGTGTTCATTGGTTCCAATTTAATGCTATTATGTAGTGAGATGACGACTAGTTCTCTAAAAGAAGTGAAGAGCAAGCAGCTTCCAGTTTGAGAGACACATCTCTGATAATGGCTGGAATCAGCATGGCCCAGTGGGGTGGGGGAACAAACCACAAGCGCAAAGGAACAAAACGAGGAATTTAAATAAAGCTACTTTCATTCCCCTACCTGCCCTGCCTCGGTTGTCCTTTGTGAGTCTGGTTCCTGTTCATTACAAATCAAGAAACTGGAACTTGATGAAAAGTCCAGTACCATGTAGACCTGGGCTTATTTGTATGCAAGATTGGTGCAGTCTAACAATTGCAATGAAATGACCATCAGGGGACAAACACATCAACAGGTAAATTACCGCAGGTGGGATAAGGTGGCTTTCAGCCTCGGAGTGGCTAAAAGCAGAGCAGTTCAGCTCCTCTGTTAGTCGTGGTCTTGAGGTGACTTTTTCAGCATTAAGTTTTCCTTTTATTACCAGAAGAGCCTGAGTAGTGCTTCTCTTTAAGATTTTTGTAACTATTGCCACAAGATTTTGGAAATAGCCCAGTATTTGCAGGAAGATGTTCTATCATTTATTAGTAGAGATTTTAGTCACATTTTGATTTTATATCACATACAAAATGGTGGGATAATAATTAAACTTTGTATCACTGTCTCTGGAGACATTTCCATATATTAATTGCTGATTATTCTTCTACCTTTTTGTTGTAGCAATTGTTAATCCATGACATCTTCTCTATTAAAGCAGTTAATCTTTGAGGCATCAAAAACAGAGAAAGAAAGAATAAAAATTTGGCTTTAGGGATTTTCAAAAGCTGAGGTCAAAATACAAGGCAAGATTTGGAAGAATCTGTAATTAGCCAGGGTTCGTTTTCCCAATTACACAGTCTAGACTTGGAGAGTTGCATGGCCTGGGGGAGCGAGGGCTGGCTGTTCCCTGGAAACCCTTCTGCTTACACTGCTGGCCCATGTCCCAGGCTTAGGAGTGGCTGGAAATCTGAGACGTGGTAGAGAGTGGTGCCACTTTTCCTGTAGGGACTGGGAAAGTAGAAAGTTCTCCGAGGTTTTCCAAGGTGTCAAAGCAGATGACATGTTACAGTTCGTGTCCATGTGGGGCGACCTGTGTCAGTTCCCCGGAGTCCCCAACCTGGGGAATTCTCCAGAAGTCCCCAACCTCTGCTTCTCTAGGGAGAAGCAGATCATTTCCCACCAGTCCAGAGTGGTGCAAAGGTGGCACAATGGAGCAGGAAAATGGATGGGCTGACAACCAGGACCCAAAGTACAGACCCCACTTACTACATGGTGAGACCACTCACCCCAAAATTTAGATGCAACCCTGGTAGAAGGACATGATCAAAGGAAATTGAGTTTTGTCACCAAGGGGACTGTGAACTGGTAGGAAAATTAATTTCACTAAAAGATCAATAGAAATTACGCATATTATACACATCTGATTTATGGACGCAAATTAATTTCTATTAGCACAACATTCACCAAGCTCTGGTGCAACGCTGGTACCCTTCATCGACTTTTTCTACTAGTATTCAGCTCTAACCCACCTCTCCCTACTGTATTTTCATTTCTCAGCTTCAGGGAATGGTATTTTGATAAGCAGCTACTCCCTGTATTAATCGAATGGTCTTGTCTGAATTTAATAACAAAGTTCACTTAGATGTATGCCTTATCATCCCCAGAGGGCACTGAACTGTTTCTCTTACACATTAACTTCTATTACCTTTCAATCCAGAAAAAGCACCACTTGGCAAGAGGACAAGTTTTAGAATTTCATGAATCATGATTTTTTTTTTTTTTAGTTTAAAATATGTTCTTATTAGCTCTAATGGTGACTCCCTTCAAGGTGGTTTGTCTGAGTCAATTACCATACCTGTATGTCTAAAGATAGTGAAGCAACAATTTCCTACTATTTTTGAAGGCTTTTCCCCTGTTGGCAGACAGTTGGGGGTTGGGTGCACTTGACAGAGAAACAGGGAAGCAGAACTTATTCTCAGGCCTCCACTCACCTGTGCTGAAATAATTTCTTTTCACTGAGCCTTAGTTTCTTTACATGTGAAATGATTGCTCCAACTAGACATCTTTTAGGTCTTTATTAATGCAGAGAGGTCCTGATCTCCGTGTGCTTGTTCAGTGTGAGATAGTAACTAAAACTAGCTGAAGCCGGTAACAGGGGCACAATTACATAGAGCACTAACAAGTATATTTTTGTAAATGTAGGATCGCGTCTGTTTATTACTGTCAGTGTGGGTTTGGTCCATAACTCTTCATTCTGTGGATAAACTCAGGCAATTTAGATGTTCTATCTGTCATCAGGAGAAAATTGAGTTGGGGATGGGCAGAAAATTCATAGGTTGAACCCTGAACAAGGGAAAATCTCTTTATCACCATCTCTGAACACTCTTCATTCTTTTTAAATTTCCTTAGTAGCTTCTCAGACTGGACTCCTCCCAGAAGCAGAACCCTAGATAAGGATTTGGTACAAGCAGCTTCTTTGGAGGTGATCCCAGAAAACCTGGTAATAGAGTGGAGGAGTAACAGCGAGAAGGGAAGAAGGCTAACTTAAGTACAATATGTTCTGTCCTGCTGCGGATTTCTGGAAGACTGAATAGAACATGCCCAGAACCATCTCCCTCTGCTGTGGCAAGAGAACCAGGGTGCTGATACACTCATTTCTAGCCTTTACGTATTAAGGGAGTTAACTCACTCAAATTTCTGGCCTGTGCCCTAGATAGACTAGGAATGCTTCTGTGGCTACAGAAAGCTCAAGGGTGAGAGTCACAGATGCTTGCGGTAGGTAGCAGGTGGTGTGTATGGAAATGGGACGAGGGATGCCAAGGGGATTCGGGCAGGACACCAACAGCATCTGCCATACTACCCTAATCCAGGCAATGTTATATTTGGGCAAAGATTTCCCCGTTAGCCTCAGATTCCTTTTACATCTACCTTCTAGGACACTTCTTTCGGTATTAAAGGTTCTACTGACATTCATTTTAGCCTCTCCTCTATGATCAAGACATTGCACACATAATCTTGCCTTTCATTCTTGCTAAGTTGTTTCTTCCACTTGGAATATGTTCTCCAGTCATTTACATGAATCCACATAGTTCTTAGTTCACAGAATTTTCATAGCGAGTGTCTGATTTTTTGTTCAGATTGAATTACATGCCATCTGAGGGTTTCTCTCTTTCCCAAGGCCAGTATTATATTAATCTTTCAGCCAGTGCTCATTCAGCCCTTGTGTTCTCCTCCTTTTCCTGCACCTGCCCATTGTCAGTAATCCCCTTGGTGTAAACATCATTCACTCACAGAAGCCTTTCCTTGTCCCCGTGATTAGACTAGATTTACATGTTGTCAGCTCTAAAAGCATGTGATAATTTTCCCTGGTGCTGCTCACTACACTTGTGATTTCTGTTCACGCTCAGCCTTCCAGGTTACACTTCAAAAGTCACAAGTCTTGCTACCATGTGTTTGTTCACACTTACAGTGCAACACCTAGTGAATGGCATGCAGCAGGCACTGACTAAACTTTCCTCAAACCTTATCTGATGAACTGTGCCACTTTGGGCTGATTAATATTTTACACAATAATTGATTTTACTTCTTCTGAGCATTTTTCTAATGAACTCATGAATATATTAAAGGTGGAGACTCTTGTAACCCTTTTAGAGGGCTATCTGTAATGTTTCGCATACACGAGGAGCTTGTGGTGATTTTAAACTGAATGAACTAAAGAACAGCGAGGTCACACAGTACATGCATTGGTAGATGATAACTTGGACCCCCGCGGGCATGTTGTTCTCACTCAGGTGAATGACTGCAGCAATTCAAATAGAGTGAATTAATTGCTAGAGAGGGACTAATAGATAAAATTGAGTTTCAAATAAGAAAACAATGAAGACATTACATTTTGTGTTCACAGAAGGTAATGAAGGCACCAAAATGGACATTAACCATGAATATGTAAGGAATGCTTAGAAAAATTAAAATATTGGGATGTGTGTGCCAGTTGGTCTTAATAACACAAATATACCAAGAAAAACAAATTAGTTCAAAGAGCAAGAGCAAGAACAAAATTTATAGACATTAATTTTGGAAAAAATCTAGATGAGAGAAAAGCAAACTAAATTGTAAAAAGACAAAATAAGTTATTTAAGATCAGTATGCATTAAAATAGCAGAGATAGTTTTAAAAATACCTATTATTTAACAGAATCATATTAATAATCATTATGTGCTCTGCCATCCTATCCTGAGGTAAGTGCCTGCCTCACATTGTGGTGGGACCTCTCTTTTTGCCTGTACAAACTTCACACTCTGGTGGAGAATTTTGAACAATCATGGCTTACAGAACATGTGTAAATAATCAGCTTTCAAGGAAACAAAGGAAGAGTATCATAGTTGATGATAAAATGCATGTTTTATATTGACTGAATATATTTGCAAAGAGATGGCTAATTAGAATTGAAGAAATGACAGGTAACTTGAAGTTATTGTTGTACCTTTGACACTGGTAAGGGCATTACTTATACTGCAGCTGCCCCTGAAGAAGATGGAACAATATTAATGTGAATGGCTGGAAGAACCTATGACCTGAAATATATCCTAATTTCATGGAATTTTTGGAGAATGAAAGAGCAATTGTAAATTTTAAATTCTAAGAAAGTAGTTCCACATGGCACTTGCTGGATCCAGATTTAGTTAGCACCCCCAATTCCAGGGCTGCCTCTGTGTATAATTGTATGTTTACCACAGACTCCCCAACATTGATAAATATTGTAGGGATGGATGGGACTCTCTAGATAGGGTCAGGGAAGGGATTCAGGCCCTTTAGAGTTTAGGAAAAAAACAGTGTTCCAAGAATGTAAACAACAGGCAGTCTGCTGTCTTGCTCTTTTTGTAACATTTGCAACACATCCTTGCAAAGGGTACCCAAGTTCCTCTATTAGCCCGTAAGACCCAAATCCCTAGCAACAAACCAACCAATCGGGTGTGGCTGCCCCCAGATAAAGGGCTCACCACCTCATCCCATAAAACAGGACTGCTGCCCCATACTCCATGGTTACCCAGCTCTGAGGCCCCTGTTCCTCCAAGTGGCTTTAAGTGGCTTTGTATCTCATTCTTCTGTCAATAAACTCTACTTTTGCTTTGCACTGTCTTCCTTTTCTTCTTCTTTCTACCTCAGAGAGAGACAAGCCCAGGAAATTTGAGAGTGAGCTGGCAACCCCAAATCCACCCAAGGACACAACAATACTAATTCATAGTAATTCTTAAAAGTTTGAAAATACAGAAGAAAACAGAGTAAGATTTATGTATAAAATACTAAATACCAGTTTCAGAGTCAAATACTTTCCAATAGCCCTAAGACATTAAAAAGGAATGATTAAATCAATGAAGATTATTAAAGGCAAGAACATTTTGGTTTAACAAAGAGAATAGGTATTAAAATAAGTTTTTTGTGCTTCTAACTAAAATACTTTTCATTTATAACTCATAAACTCACTTAAAAATATGCTTCATGCTCATCTTTTCACATTTAATAGCTATGAGAATAGCCAGATACAGATAATTTAAATCACATGCTCAAGCCCACCCCAAATTCAGTGAAACTGACTAAAATGATGTTAAGGATTTTGTTCACATTTAAGTTGCACTGTGTGCAAGAGATTAAAAGAAGCAAGCTACGAGGTAAAGACACAGACCTCTGCGAGTACACGTTTGCATAAAGGAGCATATAGAATTAAGTTTGGCAGAATTGCTTTCTCGAATATTGGTCAGCTTACATGTAGCCTCTGTCACACTCATTCACGGATATGGCCCTGGTATTCACCTTTGCCTTTTCCATACTTCTTGTAGATCACCAAAGTTAATGCAGGCTAAAGATAAGGAGATATTCCCTCTATTTTATCAGCTTGGATCTGGATATGTAACCCTACTTCAGCTAACATGGTCTCCATGGATTCTTGATCATTTAAAAAAAATTCTGTTCTCTACTCCTCCTATTGATTCTACAGGATTCAATCAATATCCTCCAATCAACATTTTTTTTTTCTTTATGGCTAGTCTGTTTTTTTCCCCAGGAAATCAAGAGCCTTAACTAGTTTGGAAGTTGGTTCCAGGAGTAGAGTATATACTCTAGACCTCAGGGAAAAGGAGAAGCCTGGGAGTATACCCAGCATAATTGGGGCTAAAAGCAGTGAAAATCTAGCTGTGTTAGTGATGAAAAGATGACAGACCATGCTAAGGATGGTGAAACAGTTATTTCCTGTCATCACTTGGCATTCAATGCAGTTTGGTCAGCCTTCGGGGTATTAGATTGCTGCTGGTACGTAACAGCTGAAGGAATCTGAATGGAGGTAGGACCAGCTACTCTTAGCCACACTAGGTATCTTTGAAAAAGAAGAGAACAATCTTGAATAGTAGCTTCTCAAGTCACAAACTTACACCCAGGGGACTATATCTGTTTCTGGTACCATCTTCTGACTCTTACAGCTGTAGAGATTGCCGAGATACTCAATGACCAAATGAAAAGATTGCTCTTGGGCTGCCAAGGTAGTGCATCATTTAATGCATCCCTTTCCAGGTTTCTGTGGTGTTACAGTTTGTATCCAGATGTTCCCCTGGAGCTTCATGTGCTCATAGGCCCAGCTTTCCAAAGGTGATTGACTTGCGAGGGCATTACAGCTGGCTTGCTGTTAGGAGGCAGGGTCTGGTTGGAAGAAACCATTGGAAGTGTGACCCAGGGGGTGTATCTCCCTCCCTAGCTCATTCTTTTCCTCTTTGCTTCCTGGTTTCCATGAGGTGTCCACCATTCCTCCCTGTGTTGGAGCAGGCCAACCTGGCCTAAAACCTTGAGTCAAAATAAACTTCTCTTTTAATTTGTGGCTGTTAGGTATTTTGTCCTAGTGACTAGGAAAGTGGCTAAGACATGTGGGAAAGTTCAAATATTAAATAAACAGAGTGCGATGCTAAATATTAGGGATATATGGAAGGATCTGAGGGTCTTGATGCTAAATATTAGGGATATATGGAAGGATCTGAGGGTCTTGAAATAGTGAAGAATATGCAAATCTCTAAGTTTCCCATACCAGTTGATGCATTCCAAATAAATCAATTGACCTCCTTTTTTTAATCTTAAGAAGTTGTTTCTCTCTTGCTTGAGTCAGTTCTCAGCAGTTCTTAACCCTCTTTCCTTATTTTCATAGCAAATCCATATCTAGAGTTGGGTTTCAGCATGCTCAATTATGTGTCAATCTTTGTAATAGGTTTATACTACAGAACAAATATATCTACCAATTTAAATAACAAAATACCTAGAGAGGTAATATATGAAACTAAATTCTGAACGTGCTCGATCAAAGAGTAGAAAATACAGCTTGAGTGTGACTTTTTAAAAAGAAAAACATCAGTGTCGTGCAATTATCTGAGTTTATGGAGAAGGCAAAGTGGTTTTAATTCTTAGGTATGCTGGTGAATGGAAAGTTGCATTGAAATGTGATCATGCTAAAGAAAGTTAAAATGCGATGAATTATTTGCCATCAAATACAGAAAAGAATAAAAAAAATTTATAATAAGAATCTCACCCACTTCCTAACTGTATTCCCTAAATAGACACAGGACACTATCTTTGTACAAAGGTCTCAAGAAATAACTCACTGAGGGAACTGCTGGCTGTGTAATTGTGGCTTCTGTTGTAGGCGGCTGCTGGGAGGCGCTGACACTGAAGTGGTCCGCCTGGTTCCAATGAAGATGGGATAGATCTGCGGTGTAGGAAGGCAGGTGCAAAAGCTGAGCCAGACACTTAACCTCTAGAGGCTTGGAATCTGCTCTTTCCCTAATAGGGACACTTGAGTATTTTACATGGTTTATTGATCATGGAGTGTATAGGTTTGAACTGTATGGGCAACTCCCAAAGTTCCTAATAAATTTGCATACATTTTCCATGTCTGGGGATTAAGCTTGCCAAAAAGGAGACAAGGTAATTACAGTATTTTCAGGCCCACAGCATTCATTTTCTGGTGTAAATATATCCTGAAAAAAGAATATATGTAGACCTTTCTCTGGCTTTTGGATAATGGCTCCTGAAGTACATATTTATGGCAAAAAAAAATAAAAAAAGAATGGCACTCTGTTTCCCAGTGGCTAGAGAAGGAGCTCGTGATGTTCAGGTGACAAATAGAGCTTTAACTCAAGTCCATCTCATAGCAGGCTCAGTGGCACTTGCACACACACCTTCTTTTCCCCTTCACCCCTTGAGTGTGTTCTGGGAAAAGACAACCCAGTCAATTGACCAAACATATTTGTTTCTTGACTCATGAATACGAATTATTATCAGAGGAAGGAACAGGACAGAAGTCCTACATTTCACCTTCCTTAATAAAAGAATACACCAAGAGCAATACAACACTTCTATAGAAACTCAAAGATTGGTGTCACCATGAATAACTGAAAAGATAGGGGGTGGTCATTTCCACCACGACTCCATTTAGCTTTCCAATTAGGCTGGTGGGGAAGGCAGATGGGTCTTGGAGAATAAGAGTGGATTGTCATAAGCTTAATTAGGTGGTGCCTCCAAGCACAGCTGCTATTCCAGATGTTGTCTCCTTGCTAACTCGGATCAACACAGCCCCTGGCAATCAGTCCAGGCTGCGGTGCCATCAGCTCTACCTGGCAGCCTGTATGACCCAGCAGATCTGTGAAGCTTAAAGAGTTTGTGGCAGATTGGGCAGATTGGGATGTTTTATGGAGCCCCAGTAGTAAATTCACAGTCAAGACTCCTGATACTATTTTTGAAATAAAAACTGTGACATCTTCAGCAACAATTCTTCTTTGGAGAAACACCTCTTGAATTATTACTGAAACTTGGTAGAGATTAGGTGCCTGACCTCGTCACTTTGGTTACCTGTCTGAACCAGTGTTGAGACCATTCACTGAAGAATAAAGCCTAATACTGTATCAAACGGAACATACATACGAGAACTGAACCAATCCAGTCTTGAATGTGTAACATTAATTTGGAAAAGGACACTCATCCTCCCCATACTTGTCTTACTGCTTTTTTTTCAACTCCATAGGAGTGGCTTTATGGAGGGATTCCACTGACTAGTTGGGAGACCAAGCAGTCAAATAGGTGTTTAACTGGATAGATAGGCAGGTAGATAAGTAGATAGACAGATAGATAGATAGTTTGGTTTACAAATGCTTCTTGCTGATTTCCTGGAGCTGGCATTGAGGGGCTTATGTGATTTTATTGTACTGCTGAACTCAGTGTTGGGCCTCAGAGGAGGGATATCTTGTTGCCAGTTTTTTGGAAGATGTCATGAATTGCATTAAATAATAACACAAAACCATGGATAATGGTTAATAGCTTGAGAAGGTGATTAGAAATTTGGAAGTAACAAGACTATTTTGACTTAGGGTAGTGAATAAACCTCTTTTTGGAATGTAGCCTGAATGGGAAAGTATTAGTGTACAATATAAATGGTTCTCAAGATTCTTTTTACAGTCAGGTCAAAATGAGGACCTACTCTCTAGGTCCTACTCTCTTTTAATGTAAGGACCTACTCTCTAGGTCCTCATTTGTCCTCAGTGCTTGCTTAATGGTCTAATGAATGATTAAGCAATAATGATAATGATGTGCCCTATTATAGTGGGTTGAACAGTGACTCCAAATACAGGTCCATTTCCTAATATTCAGAACTAGAGAAAGTGACCTTATTTGAGAAAGGGTTTTTGTGGGTGTAATTAAGTTACAGAATTTGAAATGAGATTACCTGGATTGCACAAATGGGCTCTAAATCCACTGCAAATGGTCTTTATAAGAAACAAAGGAGAAGACACAGAGAAGGCCATGTGAAGTTGGAGGCAGCGATTGGAGTCATACAGCCACAAGCCAAGGAAGACCTGGAAATCACCAGACACTGAAAGCAGCAAGGAATGACTCTGTCCAGGAGATGTGACAAGGACCAACACCCTGCTAAACTTGGTTCTGACTTCTTGTCTCTAGAAGTGTGAGAGAATAAGAGAATTGAGAGAATATGTTGTTTCAAGCTACTAAGCTTGTGATAATTTATACACCAAGAATTGAAACTTCTCTAATAAGGCTTATTTTGTTATCATCATAGCTGAGGGGTCAGTTTTCTATAGACTTGGTGAACCCTGAACTAAGGAGGTAGAGCCTGGGAGGAACTCTTGGCAGGTTGGTTTGGACGGCTTCCATCAGGAATCTGTGCCATTGACAAAAACATTTAGAATATGGATTTTCTTTTCTTGCCTTTTATATTAGAGAAGAACCATTCGTTATGGACTTAACAGGTACACTTTACTCCATTAAAATATACTGTTCAACATTTCTCTGGCTATGCAGCTGGATTATAGTGAAGGAAATCCAGCAATCTGCTACTGCGCATGAGATTGTTGGTTTTGTCATGTAGCCCATCACTACAGAGCAGCTAATTTAGAAAGTACAGAAATCGGCTGGCCTCTTGAAGACAACCTTATGATCCCATCCAGGAAGTCTCCCTGTGAGGTTGCAATAGCTATTCAGAAGAATAACACAGACAACAATTTCTCTCAGAGGAGAATATATGAATCTAGTGAGGAAGGCTTAAAAGAAGGTTTGATATTTCCCAGGATACACCTTATAATGTACTCTAGAAACTGCGCTAACTCCAAACACTTCTGGATTTGAGGATTTAGTAAGTAAGGGATGAATGTATCCATCAGCCATCATAACAAAGATTCTTTTGAGGTGAAAGCTGGGATAGATACTTGGTGGTTTAGATTCTTCACGTGAGTTGAATATATTAAAAAAAGGACATGTTTAGTTTAGAGGATGAGCATTATGTTATGTGAAGGTGGAAAAATAAGAAATTGATGCTGATTAAAGATCTGAGACATGTAATTGGATTTATGTTTAATAAGACTGGAAGTCTCCTTCTTGTAGAAGTAAAAATGTGCATTTTAATTATGTGATGTGATATGATATTTTATAGAAGTACATTTATGGGAGAAGGGTATACTGTATATGGATTTTAGTTAGTGAAAGAATTATAATGCCTGGAAATTTGTCGTATTTTTTGCTGCTTGGGCAATCAATTTGCCAAGTTTCAGATTTCCATTACTTGAGGCAGTACCCTTACTTCCACTTCAGAAGCCTAAGAGGGACAAATATTACCCTCTCTCTGGGGCTAGGGTGTGTACACATGACCTGAATTTGGATGAGTGATGTGCTCATGCCTAGAATTTTGAGACTGGAAGAAGTGATACAACAAAAATGCACAATATCCAGTCATTGTGAGGGTGATGTTAGTGTTGCTAGCACCTAGTAGGCACAGTACTAGTTGTGGCAACATCAGTGCAGTTTGAGGGACGTCTATGGAAGTGGTTATTGTATCCTGAGGCAATCATCCAGTGGAAAAGACTTGACTGTTATGCTGGTTCTTACTAATTTCCTGAGCCTGGTTCTTCAGTATTAATAGAACACAGAATCTAGCTGGTCTTTGTTCAGGTTACTAGGAGGGAACCTAGAAACCCTTGGAATTTCCTGTGGGATTGGAGTGTCTTTTTACTCATGGAAGGCTTTTCAGATCACGCCTGATAGTTTTTGTTAGCACAGTGACTTTTGAAGACCCTTAGACAGCAACTCAGGATGAGCTTGGTCACACCATAATGCCCAACCACACAATTACAGAGTTGAGGTTTTGAGCTGCAGGGTATCAATCCAACCTATTGACTTTCAATGAGGTAAGGAGAGCTGGACACAGTTCTGTGGCCAATGATACAACCAATCTTGCAAATATAATGAAGGCCCAGTGAAATTCTGGACACCTGAAATATGAGTGAATTTCCCCGGATGGTAACCATACATTGGTGTGCTGGGATCAGAAGCATACTGAGGGCATGAAGCTTTATGTTTGGGAATTCCCACATCTTGCCATACATTTCTTCATTTAGCTTGTTCTGGTTTGTATCCTTTATAATAAAAATTTAATAATGAGTAGAACACTTTCCGAGTTCTGTGAGTTGTTCTACAAAATTATTGACCAGGAGAGGGTAGTGACAACCTCTAAATTTGTGACTAGATGGTTAGAAGTGCAGGTGGCCTGGGAACCTGAGAGCTTGTAATTGATGTCTGGTGTGAAGAGAGTCTTGTGGAAGTGTATACCTTTCCCCTGTGAAATCTGACATAATGCTGGGCAGTGAGGATCAAAATCGCGTCTAATTTTCCTTTCAACTCTGTGAGTCACCTAATATTGTTGCAGCAAATCCTTTTTTGTTCTTAGATTGTCAAGGTAACTTGCTGTTGTTTGCAATTAACAGAAAACACCTGATAAGTATGAGGACTAACAGAAACAAACTATACCAAAACTATCATAGGAGTTGAGGGTAAGCTTTTGACACTGATCTGGAATATTTAGTCATTTAATTTTTTCTTTTTAAGCAAACTATGGTCAACAAATAGTAAAAACTTCAAAAATAATGAAGTAATTTTGTGTTTTCGTATCATGGGAAATAGACATTTGTGAGGCAAGAGAGCCCCTTAAGAAAAAATGAGTTCCACTTGTAATAATATAATTTTTTTCTTCAAAGAAAAGTCACATTTTCAATGATGAACACTGATTCCTAAATAAATATTTTACTTGTTTAAAATTTCATATTAAACTTTCTTCTTCTTCTTCTTTTTTTTTTTTTTCCAAGTGTATCTGCTAAGACTATGTTGGGAACTGGAGAGTAGCTCAATGTTAGAGTACTCACTAGCTTGCACAGTGCTCTGGATTTGATTCCCAGTGCTGAGACACACTTTCTAAAACAATAAACAAGAGCTAGACATGGTGGTGCACGCCTGTAACCCCAGAACTCTGGGCAGCAGGAGGATCTCAGATTCAAGCACACCTTGACAGCTTGTATGACTTAGCAACTTAGTGAGAAGCTGTCTGAAAATCACAAGATTTGAAAAGACTAGGAGTGTAGTTCATTGCAAGGGTGCTGGGTTCAATCCTCAGGACTGCAAAGAAAAAAAGAAGAAAAAGAAAAAGAAAAAAGCATGCTAGCACACAGGAACCTAAGAAACAGTGGCATCAAAAAGAAGGTTTAATTTTTCTGTTGTGTAAAGTGAGTCTGGGAGCT
Organism: Hystrix cristata; assembly: GCA_004026905.1. Lineage (NCBI taxonomy): Eukaryota > Metazoa > Chordata > Mammalia > Rodentia > Hystricidae > Hystrix > Hystrix cristata. The sequence continues at coordinate 3,503 of PVJO010002881.1, read as the reverse complement.
TGGAGACGGGTAAACTGAGCACGTTATTCACAATGTTAGCAGCGATCCAGGCTCTTTACACTCCAATTCCCCAATACATGCTCTCGTCCCTGTGATTTCAAGGTGACTCTTGTCCTGATGGGTGTGGTGGCCAGAGTATATCTAGGAAGAAGAGCAAAGTGCCAGGAGGAAGAACTCATGTTGGTGGAATCAGCTTTTCCCCGTAGCTTTTCTGGAAACTCCTCCAGCGATATTTTAATGGCCAGAATTGTGTCCCTTTACCATTCCTACCTGCCAAGGAGTCTGGGGATGTAGTTTACTTTTTGATGCATATATTGTCACCTCAAAAATAAAAATAATTCGTATTTCTGCCAAGTAATTGCTGTTTAATAACAGATGGATATGGCATTTGGTAACTATTTCTGTAATGACTAAATACTCATGAGGGATAAAATTAAGATTCCTTTCATATTGCCTTGGTGGAGATTCCTGCCAGTCGCTCTCTTTGGTTGTCATTGAAGAGCAAAGTTAAAGTATCTGGGAGGATGATGTGACATAGACTGAGGAGCCACAGTGATACTGAATAAAACTTCGTGTTGTAACGTGTGTGTATGACAGTTGTCATAGGAAAGTCTTGGAAAAAAGAATGTACACAGGAGAACCTGGAGGTAAGACTACAGACATTAGGCAGGAAGATCTGGAAAGGAAGACCAGCGTCAGATGTGAGCTTAGAAGAGACATACACAGGAAATTGTAGGATTCTTGGAGAATGTAGGGACAAAGACTTGGAAGAAACAAGAATGAATGCATCCGCTAATGAGGTAAGAATAAAGGATATTTTGAAAAATACAATCTTAATTATTTTGAATTAGGCTATGTGTCCAAAAGAGAGTGTGAATGACACAGGAATGCTGTCGGATTGAATTCAGGCAACTGGAGGAGCAAATTTTTCCTGAAGTCAAGAAGGGGAGTCTGATTTGTAGACAGAAAAGACCTTGATATAACAGGTCCTCAGATTTCTGAATGAGATAAACCAGACCAATGTATGAAAGTAAAACTGAATTTTAAAAAGGATAGACTTGCTATAACGGCAAGGACTTCAAGAGAAATGGCACATTCCTTTAAAATAAATCAGGCAAACAGGTCAAATGAGTCTAGGAAACCACAAATTTAGAAGCTCTTTTTCTCCTGGAAGAGTTGTGCTCTATCGGGTCTCTTTCAAATAGTGCTTGTTTTAGTTTTTCCTGCTTGGAAAAATCTAAAGATAGAAATAATGGCTAGGTAGTCGTTACAGAATTCCTTATATTGTGGCCTGTAGTTATGATGCAACTGGAGAAACAATGCCAGATTTTATTTGTTTGAAAAATGAGAACACTTGAAATTTATTAAGTACAAAAATATAATCCCTTAAGTTATAAATAATTCAGTAATGTCCCTTCCGCTTTTCAATAAGCAGTTTACAGCATTTGTCCTTAATGTTTTCCTTGGTAAGTGTGTCTGTGCTGCCTGGCAAAATGATTAGAATTGACTTACTGTTAATTTATTCTTGTAACACAGTTTTGATATGCGGCCTTTTTCTTGAGTGTGTGCAAATCTTTTCTTCATGGTGTGAAGTTTACTTTTTATATCAGAACTTCATGGTAGTAGTGTTCACTTCTGTTAAGCTCTAGTAGAAGCCTGCCTGATAATTTTTATAACCTTGGTCTTCAGTGGTCAGTAGAAGTGCTATAACAATAAGAATCATAATAAACCTGAGTGAAGTGCAAACTAGAAACCTGACTCCCATTGAAACCAGAAAGCGGACTCAGGACATTTTTGGCCTTTCAGAGGGTTAATAAATTGGTTTCAGACTCACAGTTTTCTGGGAAAAGCAAAGATCACCCAAAGGATTCCAAATATTACTGGGATAATGTAATGCATGGCAGCTGGTGGGTTGAAGACAGATTTCCCTCCCTAATTCTTACCAAGAAATCTATTTCACTGTGTCATTATAAATAATTCTAAGTATTATTGTAGTGAAATGAAGTGACAATTACTCAAATATGGACCCATATTACACAGCACACAAAGGCACCGATCCTACATCACGATGTAATTTAAAATAGAAGACCAAACATGAATTTAAGACCAAACCCTGCTGCTGACAGGCATGCACCCCAAATCATCTTAATTTGATAAAAATCTATTCTGTAGTAATTTCCTCCTGGGAATGAGATTACACCACCTCCAGCTCTACCCAACACCAATGTTTACAAATCTTCTCGTAAGGATATACTCTCTTATATTTAACCTAAATCCCTATGTGGAAGCTTAAGCCCACTACTTCCTCCCCTAGTTATAGTGAAGATGCAATACAGCTGCCACTTCCAGATGGTCTTTAAAAAAAAAAAAAGATGTACGGCTTATTTACATATAATCAGCTCATATATCCCTTCTCCATCCCCATCAGCAAGAGAAAAATATTGCAGTGCCTCGTCTCACATTCCTTATTCTATCTAAGGTTGCACATTACCATTTTATTATAGCTTTGTAGTTAAATTTTTCCACCTGTCCCTAATTATTTCCTTATGATCAATTTCCAGAAGTGAAATTCCAGGGTCAAAAGGTAAGCACATTTTAAACATTTTTTATTCATATTGCCAACTTACTCTTGACAACGAGTGTTCTTATTTATGTATCTACTGGCTGTGTGCTGTGTGGGAAAAAGAAATCACTTTTTTCTTACTCTTGCCAATGTTGTATATCATCATTAGTTTTGTCTTTGCCAGTTTGATACCTTTTGTGCTTTAAGTTCTTTTCTTATCAGTGAGCTTGAGTATTTTTCATGTATGTTGGGGCATTTATTTTTACATGTGTGTAAAATTTTCTTTTCCACCCTTCTGCTCATTGTTATATCAGTATTTTCTCATATGTAATAGTTCTTTTTTTTTTGTAGAAAAGAAATTAACCTATTCAGTGAATTTATCAGTAGAGTTCATCCAGTTGTTGATTGCTTTTAAATTCTGTCATGTTTGGAACAAGTAGATGTTTTAAATTTTTATGTAGTAAAATTTATCAATGAATAATTTGTGGGTAGGGTTAAGGAACTTATTTGCTCCTCAAGAACTTGTCACTATTCACCCATATTCCAAGGATATGTAAAATATTCATCAATATTTCCTTTCTTAGTACTTTCATTATTTCAGGGAAGTAAGAGAAGGTCCTGAGAGGGCAACATTTGAGCAAAGGCCTGAGGGAGCGTAGACAGAGCCCACATGCATATCTGGGGTCCAGCATTCCAGCCAAAAAGAGCCATCAGTGCAAAATCCTTGTACCTGGAGTTTCTCTGTGCTGTTTGAGGGCCAGCAAGGAGGCCAATGTGTTTGAGGCAGAGTGACTGAAAGTGACAGAAGTATGAAACAAAGTTGGTGAAAAAATATGGATATGTCTTACAAGGACCTTAAGGGTACTTCAAACCCTTTACTCTTGGAGAGCTGGGAAGCCATCAGATTGTTATAAGCAGATAAGCCACGTCATTTAACTTC
>PVJO010002880.1:89819-134077 GCA_004026905.1 Hystrix cristata | reverse complement strand
AGAGGGAATGAAGGTATCCTGACACAATCTGGGAAGAACCTGGGTCAGAAGGAGTATGTGTCTGAAACCCTCACCCCATGGTGGTCAAGAAGCAAAAGAGAGAGGAAGAGGAGATGCAGGGATCCCAATATCCCCTTCAAGGGCAAGTCCCCAGCGACCTAACTTCCTTCTGCCAGGCTCTGCCTTCTGACAATTCCACAGCCTCCCAACAGTGCCATGAATTAGGAGCCACGCCTTCGACACATGGATCTTTGGGGGACATTCGCAATCCAAACTATAGTAATAGTGTATCAGTTTTAAACCAAGAAGGATCATGATTCAATTAGCTCTTGGAAAATCTGCCTCCATCTCTTTATGGGAAATAATTGGATTCTCTGGGGACGGGGGGAGGCCAAAATGGATGCAGGGAGACTATTTCGTTAAAGGATAATTTTTTTAAAGTGAAATTATTACTGCCACATAAATATAAAATGGATATGTATATCATTTATTGAGAGAACCAATATTATGTAAAACATGGTTGAAATGAGAATCCAAGGAACAGACACATGCATATACAATTGAGAGTGTTAAAACTAATTCGCTAATAGATGCAAAAATAATCTCTTCCACAAGGCAGAAATCAATTGCATCTTCCCTGTACAAAACTCATTTAAATTTCTATGAACTGGAATCATTTGCATTATCTCCATAAGTTAATGTCTGTCTCTACAGACTGGCAAATGGTTTTTTAAAAAAGACAGAAAGAAAGGCACAAGCCAGGCGTGGTGGTGCACATTTGTAATCCCAGCACTCTGAGAACCTGAGGCAGGAGAATTGCAAATTCAAGCCCAGCCCATGTAATGTGATGACTTTGAGAGAACTTGTTCAAAAAGGGGAGAGGGGGCTGGGAATGTAGCTCTGCATGAAGAAGCCTCTGGGTTTAATCTCCACTACCACAAAATGAGAAGGAGGAAGAAGAAGAGGTGGAAGAGAGGGAGAGGAATAGGAGTTGGGGGAGGAGGAGGAAAAGAAGAATAATGCAAACTTCTATAGAATCAGAACCCCCAAAAGTGGACCTCTAAAGAAAATATCCTTGAAAGGATATCCTTAACATTTTTGTCTATTTTAAATTTTTTTGCAAATTTTCCTGACCACCTGAGGCTGCTGCCAAGGTGCAGGCGATTTTGGACTTGTGTAGAGGAACAACACATAAGTGAGGTGATGTGGTTGAATGGTGTGATGGGGCTGAAGACTGCCCTGCCTCCTGACAGGGGATCCAATGACATCACAGGAAACTGGTGTAACTGGAACACCGAGGTCATGTCCCACAGTGATGAAGAATGAAACTGTGGATGAAAGAGGTAGGTATGCATATTTACTTAAAAGATGTAAGGGTGAGGAAGTAGCACTTCTGCCAGCTGGGAGGAGGTCCTGAGCAGGATATCCACAAAGCCCATGTGGGTTTTTAAGAGCTTTAGAAGGGAGCTTGGCCATTGTGTGAGCAATATGATCTCTACCCTATAGGAAATTATATACTTTTTAGGGTTCAATCTATGTAATGTTTATGCAATATCCATACAGTGTCCTCAAGCCGGTGACCTGTTTGGTCATGTTTTAGGGAGGTCCCTGCCAGCTGTAGGACACCTAGCAGATGCTTTTGTAAGATCCCTGGAAGGTGGTGACTCAACAGACTTCATTTTGGGCTTTTTGGTTACATTTTGGGGCCACGGTCCTATTGCCTAATAGAATCCTAACTTCTGTCCCATTTCTCCCTCTGAAGAGGTAACCCTAACTGTTGTTAGGGACAAGGGATGGTGTCCGTTGTATTGTAGGGACTACAGACCCCTGACTACAGCCTTCAGGGGTCTGTAGTCAAGGCATCTTCTAGAGGGCTTGTCTAATGGGTCTCGATAGAAGTTAGGTGGGATCTCCATAGCGAGTTTTATCTGTGTGACCACCTGAAGTTTAATAGGCTGTAGGCAAGAGGAAATAAAGTGAACAAGGAGACTGAGTAAACAGGGCCCCAAAGTGTGGACAGTAGTAGTAGTAAGCACATCAACACCAGCATGAAGGGTCCCACAGTGATTTACGCCCCAACCCGCAGGGATTTAGGGAGGGACCCCAGTCAAGTCTTCTGGTTAAAATCATTATTGAGATTTTTATGTTTGGGTGAGACATTAAACTTGGTAAGGCTGGTCTTCACCTTTTAAGACTTGTTTATCTGAAAGTAGCAGGTCTCGTTAAGCACAGCGCAAGTCTCATCCATCTCTACAGTAAGATTTAGTGTTTACCTATGTGGTAAGACTATCTCAGCCAATGAATTGATGATTTTTTTGTTGGGTCCCAGTGGCCTCCCAGGACTGTTGAAGCCTCACTGATACTTTTGGGATAGAGGCACAGGCATCATCCACAAAGAATCTCTCATCCCAGGACAGGGTTACTGGTTTGTAAGATCCCAAACGTCTCAGAGAGATTTAACTGGGGTCCCTCAAGAGATCTCTTGAACCTAGACTGGGCGAGAGACTGTTTTAGGAAGAAGTCCAGATTAGACGTGGATCTAGACATTGGGAAGGTAGATTGATTAAAAAATTGGTCATCAGGGAGGGCACTGATGTCCATGAGAAAGCAGAGTATGATCCAAGAGCCCCCTGCCAGCTTTTGTGAGGGAGATGACAGTGGCTTTATCCTATAGCCCAGCATACTGAAAGCCAGTGAGGGAGATGTTAGGTAACCACGCCCCTAGCCTGGGCAACATAGTAAGACCCTGTCTCACAAAATGGGCTGGGATATACGTCATTGAGAAGGCCTTGGGTTCAATCCCTGGTAACACACACACACACACACACACACACACACACACACACACACACGGCCTTGTAGTTAGAATCATGCTGCCTACAGTTCATCAAAATTGTAATCCATAATGAATCTATAAGCACCAAGAATGAACACACAGGCAGACAGATTCAGCCAACTTGTAAGAATCATCAACATCATCATCGTTATTGATTGACTGAATGCTCACAGTGCCAAGCATGATACATGAGGCACCAGGGTGGGGCTGCTGAAAACAGTGGAGAGCTGCCCAAGCTGCCCTTGGGTATATTAGTCAGCTTCACATTACTGCAACAAAATTCGTGACTCAGGCTACTTGGGATGGAAAGAGAAATTTTTCTTACCTCACGGTTCTGAAGGTTCTAGTCCAAGGTCAGGTAGCCTCATCAATTTGGGCCTCTGGTGAGGGCAGCACACTATGGCTGGAGGATGTGCTAGAGTGACTGCTCACCTCTCAAGCCAGGAGAGGGGGGCACACAGCAGGGATTCACAATGCCTTCTGGTTGGTTGGTTTGTCTGTGGTACTGAGGATTGAACCCAGCGCTTTCGCATTAAGCTACATTCGCCAGCCCCTTTTACTTACTTTTTATTTTGAGACAGGGTCCTTGCTAAGTCAATATGTTACTACACTGGGCTTAAGCATGCAAGTCTCCTGCCTCATTTCCCAGAGTACTATTACAGGCAGGTGACACCATGCCTGGCTTCAGTACCCTTTTAGGAAGACAGACACAAGGGGTATACACAGAGAGAAAGACCACATGAGGATACAGCAAGAGGCTGGCCATCTGAAAGCCAAGGAAAGAGGCTTCAGAAGAAATTTTCCCCTGCCAACACCTTGATCTTGGACTTCCAGCCTTCAGATCTAAGGGCACTGGATTAGGACAACACATTGTGGCATCATTTAACCTCAATTATCTCCTTAAAGTTCCCATCTGTAAATACATTGAGACTTAGAGCTTTAACCTATCAAGTGGGGGGTGAGAGTAGTGGATACAATTCCATCTATAACACTCAGTAATAGCTAGCTACCACAAATAGATGGATTTTTCTTTTTTTTCTCTCATTCATTCAAAAATAAGTTATAGATCTCATTAATTTTTCCCACAAAATACTTCGGTATATCTCTTCTACCAATACCATCCATCTTAGCTCTGCTTAGCCTATCAAAATAGACTATGTGTCTCAAGCAACAGAAATGTATATCTCACAGCTCTAGAGGCTGAGCTGTCCAAGATTAAGGTTCTGGAAAAGTAGATTTAATTCCGAGGCCTCTTTCTGGCTAGCAGGTGGCTTCCATCTTTTGATACATTCACAGGATCTTTTGTTTGTGTTCAGAGAAAAAGATCTCAAGTTTCTTTATCTCTTTTACAAGGCCACTAATTGCATCATGAGGGCCCCACCTTCATATCTTATCTAACCCTAATTATCTCCCAAAGGCCTCACCTCCAAATACCATCACATTAGGGATTAGGGCTTCAGCATGGAAATTTGGGAGACACAAATATTCAATCCATAGCAACACTTAAAATTTGTATTCCAATTTACTGGGAATTACCATTCCCAAGAACTTTAATAATGATTAAATAATATATGCATACAGTTCATATTCAAATTTTCCCAATTATCCCCAAAGTGAACTAATGGCTCCCAACTTTATTCACAGTCAAAGCCAAAGTCCTCATAAAAGCTCTGATGTGTGGGGGCGTAGCAAGCACAAGGCCCCAAGTTCAAACCCTACCACCACCCCCCCAAAAAAAGTGTTGATGCCTCCCATGATCAGCTCCCTCTCCTCCTCCCACCACCTGTCAGATCTCATCTTTTCCTTGCCCCTTGTTCTCTCCTCTCCAATCTCCCCAGTCTCCACCATCTCTTCCAATCCTCCAGACACACTCCCACCTCACAGCCTTCATGCCTTCTCCTCCTGGAGTGGAGAAAGCTCTCTTGTCTCCTAAAAGTCACCATCAACAGGGTCTCCTGTAGCTGCTCTTTCTAAAATTCCAGTCCTTCCCCCCTGACACTCCCATTATCTGTGTATTTTTCTCCATAAATGTATCCTCTTCTGACATACTGCACAATTCTCTTGCTGATTTCGTTTACTGTCCACCTCCACTATTGAAACACAAGTACCGTGAGGGCTGGAGCTTTCATCTGTGTTGCTGGTTGCAGTGTCCCTGCTGCCTAGAATAACACCAGGTACAAACATCGGTGGATGCTTGTCAGGTGGATGAATGAGTGATTAATGAGTGGCTTAAGAGAGAGGCCTCCCAAGGACGCTGGCAAAGGGGACATTAGGTGATGCAATGGTGATGAACTGAATTCCTCCCTTGCAGGAGAAGCCTAGCAAATTAGGGGGAGAGTCAGGGAAGAAGAGCATAAGCCTTGCTAACTAGAGAGAGACTGAGAGGGTGAAGATACATGGCAGGTATTTTGCTCCTGCCACCAAGATGCCTGATGTTCTGTGTCAGACCCTGCATTGTCTCTTATTCCAGAACATCCCTCTACTGCTCTTTAAGGAGGAGTTAATAGTATTGCTAATTACCAGAATGTGATATCAAATGTTTGTCATGTAACAGGGCTACAGCCAAACACTTTAAACCCAGGGAATCATTTAATCCCTTCACCAATCCTACAAGGCAGGTGTTACCACAATCTCATTTCATAAAGAAAGAAAAAATGATCCCTAAAGATCTAAATGTTAAAACAGAAACACTTAATCTGCTGGAGGATAAAATAGGTACAACTCTTGAAGACATGAACATACGAAAGGACTTTCTGAACAGAACCCCAGTGGTACAACAAATCATACTGAGAATCAACAGATGGGATCGTATCAAATTAAAAAGCTTCTGGGGGCTGGGGATTTAGCTCAGTGGTTAAAGTGCTTGCCTTGCAAGTACAAGGACCCGAGTTCGATCCCTAGCACCAAAAAAAAAAAAAAAAAAAAGCTTCTGTACAGCAAAGGAAACAGCCAACAGAAGGAAGAGACAACCTACAGAATGAGAAAAAAATTTTGCCAGCTATTCCACAGAAGACTAACATCAAGAATATATAAGGGACTCAAAAAAAATTAGATCGCCCATCTCGGGGCTGGGGATTTAGCTCAGTGGTAGAGTGCTTGCTTAGGAAGCACAAGGCCCCTAGTTCAATCCCCAGCACCCCCCCAAAAAAAATTAGACCCCCACCAAATAAAAGACCCAATCAAATAATGGGCAACTAAAATGGATACTTCTCAGAAGAAATATAGATGGTCAATAAATACTTGAAAAATATCCATCACTGCTGGCCATCAGAGAAATGCAAATTAAAACTACACTGAGATACCATCTTACCCCGGAAAGAATGGCTGTCACCAAAAAATCTAATAATAACAAATGCTGGTGAGGATATGGGGAAAAGGAAACTCTTCTACATTGTTGGTGGGAATGTAAAGCAGTACAAATTAGTATGGCAACTCCTTAAAAAACTGAAAGAAATTTCATTTAACCCAGTATCCCCCTCCTAGGTATCTTCCCGAAAGAGTTAAAATCATCATACCCATGTTTATAGAAGCACAATTTATAATAACTAGACCTTGGAAACAGCATATATGTTCCTAAACAGATGCATGGGTAAGGAAAATGTGGTGTATTATACACAATGCTGCTATAAAGAAAGATAAACTTGAGGCATTCATAGGTAAAAGGATGCAACTTGAGAACAAAATGTTAAATAAAATAAATCAGACACAAGCTAAAATATGGCATAGTTTTTCTTGTATGAAAAATCATATAAAGGGGCTAGGGATTTAGCTCAAGTGGTAGAGTGCTTGCCTAGCAAGTGTAAGGCCCTGAGTTCAAATCCCAGCATCAAATAAATAAATAAATAAATAAATAAATAAATAAATAAATAAGAGACAGAGAGCATAATAAAAGAGAGATAAATGGAAGTAGGGAGAAGTTCAAACGGTTCCCCAAATTACATATTCCATTGTTTTAAAAATATTTCAATATATATGCTAATTTGTTTCATTTATACTAATAGTTTATCTTGATTCATTGAAAAGATAGTTTGTATTATTATCTTTTTGTTTCTTTTTTTCTTTTTAATTTTTTATTTTTACCAAGAACATGTATTGGTACATTGTATACATAATGATCATAATCAACATGGTTATTTTGTACCTGTACATGATACATCTTGGTTTTACCCCTCTTCCCCCCCTTCCCCTCCCCTCCCTTCCATTCACCCACCCCTCCCTATTTGCAACAAGTTTAGCTACACTTTAGACTCTTTTTGGTTTGTGTCTTATTCTGAGTAACTACTTTGAAGATAATGATACACAATGTAATAACTATTGTTATTCTCTTATTGTTTGGTTATGAACATTTGTTTTATTTTTTCATAAAATAAAAAGGAAAAAGGTGAATAATAAAGGAGGTCCAAGATTTAGTTGACTTTTGATTTTATTTATTTATTTATTTTTTGGTGGTGCCAGGGATCGAACTCAGGGCCTTGTGCTTGCAAGGCAAGCACTCTAATCACTGAGCTAAATCCCCAGCCCCTTAGCTGACTTTTTAAGTTAATATTTATTACAATTTGTAAAAAATCTAGTTCTTCCTTAAGCTTCAGCTTGCAAATCTTATTGTTTCTGTCCAACATATTTTTACTATTAGTTTTTAAAGGATTTTGAATGTTTGATCCCAATTACAAAGTTAAGCTCCTTTTAAGTATTTTAAATTTCATTTAGACATTTATTGTACTCAGTTCCCTTTTATGTACTTTAATAGTCTGACTGAACAAACAAAACCCTTTCCAAGTTTTCAAATTGTGATTATTTATCCAATGAATTAAACTTACAAGTATGAAGAATTTTGGGTTCTCTTAAATATTCTAATAATATACATAAGTTCAGGAAGTTTTAAGTTTAAAAAGTCTGAATCAATTAGGTACCCATTTTCTGTTGAAAACTTGAGATTCTTTTATATAACACATTAATACCATGGTTTGGATTCCCTTAAACTTTTCATACTTAATTTTAAATCTCCTTGGGTTTAAAAAATTCTCATCCACCAAGGAAACTGTTATGTCATCACCAGTTTTGAGCATTGCTTTCTTGACTCATCCAAATGAGGCAAACACCCATTCTTCCCTGTCTCTCATTGCTGTATCCATGTCCTTATAATTCGAAGAAAGTGCCACATAGCCAGGTTCATCTAATTCAAGTTGTATGTTACACACCTACCCAGGAAGCTCTTCTACCTGGTTTGATTTTGCATGTCCTTGACTTTGGGGAGAGGGCGCAGGAATTACTGAGGATTGAACCCAAGGCCTCTGCACTGAGCTGTCTCCAGCCTGCACCCTGCCCTTCGCAGCCCCTGTGTGCCTTTTTCTTTCTTCTTTTTATTTATTTATTTATTTATTTATTTATTTTTAGGCAGGGTCTTGCTAAGTCTCTAAATTGCCCAGGCAGGACTTGAACTTGTGATCTTCCTGTCCTTCACAGAGTCCTGGAATTACAGGCATGCACCACCATGCCTGGCTCCTTGACTCTTAAGATTGGTGAAGTCATTTCTAGCTAACATTAAAGACCACATAAAATTCTGCATTTTTTCATACTCTGTTTAGACTACACAAGTCTTAGAGATATTAAAATGACATGTGATTGAATTATTGTTCAGGAACCAGCTATTTTTCACCTAATGGTGGAGCTTCAGGCATCTGTGAGCCCTGGGAACGGATTTGAGAGGTCATCAGTTCCTTCCCAGGCTTGTGATATCAAACCCCGTATTTGCACAGCCTCTGAGGCCAACCAGTTCTTAGGACAGGAAATAAGGAGACTTCCTTTAGAGACACTGTGCTGGATTCTCTCCTGCCCTAAAAAATAAAGTTCACACAGATGGGACCAGAGAGACATAGAAGTAGCAAATGTACAGTTAGATAAGCTGCAGGAGATGCAGAGTGGTACTCTAGCACTTCTTCATTCTTCTCTTTTGGATTACAACAAGCCTGTGAGTCTGGTGGGGGACATTATTCTCATTTTTCATCTACCCATTCATTCATTCAACAAACACATGTTGTCATGTATTATGGGCAAGGTCAAAGATCTCGTGGATCTTATACTAATCTTGCTAATCTTATACTAGCCAGAGCTCAATTGACTATAATCTATACTGTGACAAGGGTATTGAAAAAGGGCTGTGGAGGATCGGGATGGGGAGGGTGGCCAATGGAAGGTAATCATGCGAAACGTAATGAGGGGAGGGGCATTCGACCTTCAATCATGTTCACTGACTACCTTCTATATGCCAGGCACTGTTGGAGGCAGGGGTTGGAGATGAACAGGAAACAAAGAAAAATTAAACAATTAATTTCAGGTTGCGAGGAGCTAGTGTTTATGGGGGGGCAGTGCTTAAACCTGTAGACTCTACTGTAGTGCTTTCCACAGGGTGGCTGACTTAACCCTCCCAGCCCTTCAATGAGGCAGGGAACCATTACTGTCCACATTTTGTAGATAAAAGACTGATGCAGTTATCTACTTTTGCATGGTCATCTGTCCCTAAATTGAGTGACTTAAAACAACAACCACTTTATTTTTTCACAATTCGGTGGGTTTAGAAGTGACGGCTGTGGAGGACTCGCCCAGACTCCACTGTGCCTGGCTGGGGTTGGGGGAACAGGATGGCCTCCCTTACTGGGGCCCCGGGGCTGGCTGTCAGCTAGAGCACTCCGTCTGTCCTTTATGCCACCTCTCTCTCTAGCAGGATAGCTGGAACTTCTTTATAGAGTGGCCAGTTTCTCAGAGCACAAAAACAAGTGACATAATATTACATCCACCGCTTTCAGTTTGTTGATGAATGTCATGGAGCCAGCCCAGGCTCGAATGGCAGCGAAACTGACACAGAGGAGGGGCACAGTCATGCTGCGAATGGCAGACAGGATGGAGATAATTGCCATGGCCATCTTTAGAAACAGACAGCCAATAATTAGGATCTGGGGTCTGCAGGATCAAGGGCAGCCAGGCAGAAACGTGGAGAAGGTCTTTTAGATTAAACAACGCACGCTGAATGAGTACCCATTGACATGAAAACCTGGAGTGTGATTATTTGCTGGAAATAGTAGGTGGACAAAAATGAGGCTTGGGCAGATGGTGGCTAAATTATTTGAACTTGATTTCACAGGCAATGGGGAGCCATGGAAAGGTTTTGAGCAGAGTGGTTTGATGAGGACTAGGTTTTAGGATGACCAGTCTAGGCCGGTATGTTCTGGATGACTGGAGATGGCCCAATAAATGAGAAGATCCCTGCAGGAGTTGAGAAACCCTGACCTAGATAACTCATGCAGAAACAGGAAGGCAGATATGAATGCGAGAAACACAGCCGAATGGATTTGACACACTTAGTATTTTACAGAGGAGGAAATTATGGCTCTGAGAGGTTAACTCTCCAAGATCTCTAAGCAGAACAAATGGTGAAGACGGGTTGTAAGAGTTCAATGTGTTAAGGCATAAACAGAAGGTAAACTCAAGTTAGAATCCATCTCTTTGCACCCCTAGTGCCTTCAAGCACAATGGGAGTGTTTGTGGTAGAGAACAATAGAACTTGGGGACAGCAGTGACTTTTACTTCTGGGGCACATTGGCTTCAGCATTACATTTGTGTATTAGTCACCTTTCTATTGCTAGGACAAAATAATTTACACACAGTTTAAAGGAAGAAAGATGTTTTTTGTTTGTTTCTTGTTTTTCAATCCCGGAGATTGAACCCAGTGCCTTCATACTGAGCTACATCTCCAGCCCTTTTTAAAAAAATTTTTTTAAATTTTGAGACAGGTTCTCACTCAGTTGATAATTTTCTCAGTCTGGGTTTGAATTTATAATTCTCTTATCTCTTGCTGGGATTACAAACACGCACCATTACACTTGGCTTGGAAAGGTTTATTTTGGTTCACAGATTCAGAGGTTTCAGTCCATGGTTGGCTGGTTCTAAGGCGGAAATATCTTGGTAGAAGGGCATAGTAGAGGAGATCACACTTCATGACAGCCAGGAAGCAGAGAGAAAGAGAAAGAGCCCAAGAGAAAAGATATATTCTTCAAAGGCAAGCCCCCAGGACCTACATCTACAACCCACCAATCCAGTCACCCCATTAGGTGTCCCCTAATCCAATCAAGTTGACAATCAAAATTAACTGTCACATTGGCCTCGACCTCATGAGTCCTTACTTGGCCTGAGCTGGCAAAGCATCCACTCTGGTGCAACACCTGCATTCTTCCTGCCATCCAAGTCCTCTCAGAGGGGAGTCAGGCCTGGTGTACATGGGGTCAGATCGGGGAAAGTGTGGAGGAAAAAATGACGGTTTTAATTTTGCTTTCTCCACACACACTCTAAGTAACTTTGAGGGTCTTTCTGAGTAAGACCAAAAAGCAACAGGGAAGAGAGAAAAGATATTCAGTTCTTTCAAAGTTCTTACTTTGAAAAGATAGTAAGGTTTAAAAAGAAGGAAAGAAAGAAAGAACCTGGTTGATCTCATTTTTAGCCTCTAGCTGCAACAGGGCTCCCCACCCCCTCTCTATTATCACTCTGGGATTCGTATCTTCTATTCTTCTGACACACATCACGCTAGGAGGTTCATTTTGGCCTCCTCAAAAACTGAACTCTAAATTTAGAATTGGCCTCAAAACTTCTGATCTTTGAGCTCAACTCGTCTGGATTGGCCCCGCCTGCAACAGCCACCTCTTATCACCATGAATGTTGTTGTTCCCATTTGCTTCCCTCGTTGTCTTAGAAACATGGATTGGTATGACCTGTCACAGCCAAGAAATGTAAGCCAGAGCCCACCAGTCTACCCTGGAAGGATCCTGTCCCTGTTCTGTTTGGGTAAATAATGTTCTCTCCAAGCAGAAAACATTTTCCCTTCATTTTCTAAGAGATGGGCCCCTTGGTCCCATTCCAAATTCTTTCTGGTCTCCCTTCCATCTGTTGTAAGTTCCTTTCCTCCCTTTGCATCCCCAGAGTTACCAGAAAGAGGAAGAAGCAATATGTGCCTCAGCGTGTGCTTCAGCCCAGCTGCCTGCCATCTGGACCCAGGCCTGTTAACCCCTGACCTTCAAGCCATAATCCTGCCCCACACCTCCCTCCACATAGAAGAGTCAGGAGAAGGGCCAGGAGCAGCCAGGAACCTCCCAGACCGCACTGGCCAGTCCTTCATAGGCTCAGTTCTAACCAAGAAGTTTCTATTCAAAGTACAGCAGCCGATTCTGGGTTGCAGGCTCTGCCTCTCATTCTGTACATCCTTGGGCAAGTCACTTGACTGTTTTGTCATCTACAAAGGAAGAAACGGAATGAGCTGGTATCTACCATGAGTTGCTCTATCTTTAGGTACCCCTAAAGCACCCCATGCCTCTCTGATCATGACCAGGCTTTACTGCAGGAAGCATTTACCATGACATGGGGCCACCACACACATGTCATCCACAACATCTCTCCATGGACACATTAGAAAGTTCCAGCAGCCTTCAGTGAAATCTAGAGACCTAACCCCTAGACTCAATTCAGAGTGATTCTGCAGGAGGCCAAAGCCATCTGGCTCTTATTTGTGGTAATTTTGAAGGTACACAGTGATCTAAAGATAAAAGCAAAATCCTTGTAGCAGTGCTTCGCAAATTGCTTTCCACAGAACACCAGGATGCCACGTAGGGCTGTGCTTCACAAACCTATTGCCAAATAAGTTTGGGGAAAACTGGGTTTCTTGACTGCACATGCCTTGAATTTAGAGCTACTCCTTGAGACATTCTGCTTAACCTTTGTGCAACAGCCCATTTGATTTTGCTATTTTGCTAATTCTGTTTCACTGATGAAAAACTGAGGCTCACAGAAGTTAGGCAACATACCCAGAGTCCTACAGCTTGGAAGTGAAGAGGCGGGAATTCCAACTCAGGTCTAGTGTGAATCTAGAGCCCACGGTCTTAATAGTATGCTGTATTTTCCAGCCACATTAACAAGTTCTTGGAAGAAGTTGCCAGCCCTGAGACACTACCTTTGTCCCAGCTGAAACACATCAGGGAAAATGGAACCATCCAGGCCTGGTGGCACACACCCCTAATCCCAGCACTTTCAGGGGCTGAGGCAGGGAAATTGCCATGAGTTCAAGGCCAACCTGGGCTATATATTCATAACGAGTTCAAGACCAGACTGAACTACATAGCAAGACCCTATCAAAAAAAAAAAAAAAAAAGGCCAGGATGTACCTCAGTGGTACAGCACCTGCCTAGCAAGTGCAAGGCCCTGAGTTCAATTCCTGGTACCAACAAAGAAAAAAGGAGGCAGGCAGACAGACAGACAAGAAAGAAAGAAGGAAGGAAGGAAGGAAGAAAAGAAAGAGGAAGAAAAAAAAGAAGAAAGAAAGAGAAGGAAGGTAGAAAAAGGAAAGGGGAAGTCAGAGCAAGTTTCTGGCATGGAGAGAGTAGGGGGTGCTATTTTGGGGTACATACGGCCTCAAGTATAAGGACCACAGCTTTTCCCTGAGCACAGCTCCCTTGGGAGGTGGACTCATCGGTCTCTGTACTGTCCCTCACAACTGTAGCCAGTCCCCACAGTAAGTCAGGTGAAGGAGTGGCATCCTCCTTGCAAGGAAAAGGTATCCAGAAAATCTGTGGGGGCTCAGAGATACCTTTCTAGACAAACCCACTGATACACCCAGACTTGTACCACACAGCTCCACTCCTTGGCATAACTGACTGGATGGGGCCAGCATCAGGCTTCAGGTGGGTGGTCTGCTGGCGCCCATGACCCATGTGAGCTAGGCCATCAGATTCTATTTTGAGAATGTGAACCAGAGAATTCAGAGAGGCTGAATTTGTTACCATTCAGTCAGACATTCTGTCATTTCTCCAACAAACATGTAGTTTCCTATGTAGTCAGACTGGCTTTGAACTCACTAGGTAGCCCATGCTGACCTGGAACTCACCATGATCCTCCTGCCTCAGCCTCCTGAGTGCTGGGATTAAAGCGTGCACCACCACACCCAGCTCAAAATAAAATTTAAAAATGGCTTGTCATGTAGTTCGGTGGTGGAGTACTTCCCTAGCTTGTGAAAGACCCTGGGTTCCATCTCCTGTAATACACACACACACACATCCATGTATCTTCCCTGGTGAGTTCTACAAAACATTTGAGGAAGAAACAACATTAATCTCATCCAAATTCCTTCAGAAAATAGAGCAGGTGGGAACACTTCCCAATTTGTTTTATGAGACTAGCAGTAAACAGATACCAAAACACAATGAAGACATTATAAGAAAACAGACAAATAAACAAATAATCCCAAATCCCAGTAGCTTAATTCAGCCAGGTCTGTTTGTTACTGTGCCATGTGTCCCAGATGGATGGGAAGGAAGGTTTCGCCCGTCATAGACACTCAGTGCCTGGGCTGATGAAACGTCCACCTCAACACCTGTGCCACTGTGATATACAGGAAGGGGGTAAAGCAGACTGCATGCCGACTCCCGAAGCTTCTGTCCTGAAGTGACATATGTCGCTTACACCCATGTTCATGACCCATGTCCCAAGGGGTGGGGGAGTCCTAACACATTCTCGGAAGGAGAAGAGAATGAATAATGATTACCGCAGCAGCCACAGATGTATATATAGTAGCAGAAGAGCCTAGATGAGTGGCAGGAGGAGCTGTGTGCTGAGACAGTGCAGAGTGGACAACAGGAGCTCCAAGGCTGGGCCTGGAAGAACACCAGTCTGAGAGGGAAATGAACTCAGGGGTACAAACCCAGGCAAGTCCACGGAGAGACTGGCCACCATGTCTACCACCATTGAGCAGCCAGGTAAGATAAGGATTGGGCCAGGTGTGGTGGCACACACCTGTCTGTAGTCCCAGCTACTTGGGAAGATGAGGCAGGAGGAGCATGGGTTCAAGGCCAGTCTGGGCTGCTTAGCAAGACTCTGTCTCGAAATAAAATTTTCAAAGGGCTTTGGGTGTCACTCAATGGTAGAGCGCCCCTAGGTTCAATCCCCAGTCCCAACCATGATGTGCTGCCCCAGGCCCAGAGCACTGGGGCCAACTAATCCTGGACTGAAATCTTTAAGACTGTGAGCCAAAATAAACCTTTTCTCCTTATAACTCGATTATCTTGGGTATTTGTTTAGTGACAGAAAGCTAACACAGGGGATCAACAAACTTCTATACTTTGGCTTGAAATGATGTTTAAATCTCTTGCAATAGAGAGAATCCTGTATAATACAGAGACCTGCCTGCCATCCTGTGCCCAAGCACCCTTTCGAGGGTATCTACTCCTGTATCAGCTATCTTTGACTCTGTGACAAGTTACCCCAGACTTACCCCCAAGAATGGTGCTTAGAGTTCCTGCCTTCCTGGGCTGGGATGCAGCTCAGTTAGAGAGCACTTGCCTGGCACACGCCTGGCCCCAGGTTCCATCCCTGGTGCTGTGTGTAGGGGGTGGGGGAGGGAGGTCCTCACTTCCTAGTTCCGTGTCCTTGTGTGTCCCGTCCCCGGACTGCACCAGGGTGGCTCGGAATGGAATACAGTGGAGTATGTGTGAGTCCCAAGGCTGGGCTGGGAAGGCCACTGAACCTCACCGGTCCTGGGCATACGCCACTGCATCGCAGCGTGATTTTCGCAAGAGCGTGTGGGAGGGTGCCTGGACTAGTTATGGGGAGCCAAGGAGGGTCCTGTGGAAGCTATGCCTTGACTGGGTCCTAAAATCGTATCCTCCCCTCTGAAGGCCTGTTCAATGAATGACACTCATCCCTTCAGAATAGGCTCAAAATTCCTGCAAGGTGGTGGGGGACACAGCTGGTGAGCGTGTGTGCACTACAGAGAGCCAGACAGAGCCCCCTTGGGTCACTCCTGAGCATTTTCTTGGGAGCCTCCTGCAGCCAGAGTCCCAGACTCTGTGCTCAGAGCTAAAGGAGGAGCCAAAGTTCCCATCGGCCATCAGTGAGGGGCATGTGTGTTGCACAGGGGTGCTGACCCTATATACACACACTGACACACACAAGGGGCGAAGCAGGCACTGGGGAGTCTGGGCTGACGGGCTGTCTCCACTCCTGACTGCCTGCTAGCCTGGCCCTGCCTCCCACACACTTCCCATTCCCCTCTCCCCTGCCTGGCAGAGCGCCTTCAGCCAGGCTGCCTTCCCTCCCTGATTCCTATCTGAAATCCATTGGTCATCTTTTCTTCCCCGCTGCTAAACCACCATGCCTATGCGACGTGCATCCAGCAGGCATCTCTTGTACATTTATGTGTGTGTATGTGTGTGCGTGCGTGCATGTGCGCCTGCCTATGGACATGTGCATGTGCAATGTCCATGGGCTGGGCTGTGAGAGGGAGAGGAGGGAGGGCACAGAGGCCCAGACCCTTAACACCTCTAGCAAGGCCTCTTCTGGCTCTGGCTCCTGCCTTCCTCCCAGCCCAACTCTCGAGATCTCTCCCTTCAGCTCAGGGTTCTGTCTGGAAGCTCCATCCATCATTGGGACAGCTACTGCTTGTCCTTTGCGAGCAGTGCTCAAGTGTCTCTTCCTCCCAGAAGCCTCCTCCAACCCTTGCGTCTGGCTGGCTGGCTGGATGCCCCGATGGCAGCTGTCCACTCTTCCAGGGCGAGCTGCCCAAGGGCCGGGTCTTGTCTGCACCGGTCACCTCCCCAGCATCCCACACAGAGCCTGGCCTGGGGTGGCGATCACTGCAGGTCCCTGTGCCAGGCATGGTTAGCTTCGACTGTGGAAGCAGAGTAGAGGGGAAGAAAATGCATCGGGGAGGGGGACGACACGTGGATGCATACGTTTTATTTTTTCCCCAGGTAAGCTATCTGGACTGATCTTTTGCCCTGTTGGGTCAAGCTTCAAGGGAACTGAAGGGCTGTTGCAGGGTATGGGGATCATTTCTCCTTGAAACTGGAGGTAGGCAGAACCTCTGTGGGACTGTACCACACCCCACCCCGCCATCCAGCCCTAAACCCACCCACATGTTGGCACCGCACCGCTGTTTCTGGAAAGAATGTGGGTTATCCCTCAATTTCTAATCTTCCTGGTTTAAGGAAGGTCAAAAACACTCTAAACCTCTGACCCTCACTAAACACGCTCCCACCCTGCACAAGCCTTCAGGTCCTTCCTGGGCTGAGCCGGAGGCTCTGGAGGGAGGAGGGCCCACTCCCTGCCCCCACCTCCATCGCTTAGCCAATCACGGAGCCCCTTCGGTTTCCGGAGGGAGGGAGGGGGGTGTGAGGCCGAGAGCTGCTGAGAGGGGTTTTCAGCCAGGCAGGCTGCGTGCTCCGGGGGCTGACGCAACTGTAGAATTTGGCTTCTTTTTATCACATATATCATTTTGCCATATATGGTCACCGAGAGCTACTGGCAGCGAGGCTCGGGTCCAGATGGTGGGCTCCAGAGTGGAATGAGCTACATACCAGCCCAGGACAAACAGACCATCGCTCACCCGGCCGGACAGGTGGGTGGGCCGAGAGAGGGGTTATATATAGTTCTGGTCACATTCCTTCGCTAATGCATCTTGGCCCCCAAATGTGCAAACAATCTCCATTTCTGGCTCTTTGTACTGAATTTGCTAATTGCTATTCTTCTATATCCAAGGGAACGAAAAAAAATCCGGGAGGAATGCGGGGTAGGAGTTCTGCTGGCCCGCCTTTTCCTCTCTGGATCTCTGGGCTGCCTTTCTCCCTCCCGCTCAGCACTCCTCCCCCGAGGCCTCAGTCCCCTCTCCATCTCCTGGGCCCTCCTTAGCTCGCTTTTCCTCCTCGCACCCTTCCAGCCCAGGTGAAGCTGGCCAGGTACAGAGGATCTCTGAGGTTGAGCAGGATTCAGAGAAGCATGGCGGACAAGACAAGGTTTCCAGAACCTTCCCTTAGGCAAGCTTAGGGATACTCACAGCAGCAACTGAACTTTGGATGTCAAGGGCAAGGACACCAGCCTCTCACACAGTGTTGTCAGAGACAGCACACCCTACCTAAAACATGGCTTATACTTTGCTCCAAATCATGGATCTGATTTTCCACCATTGCGTTCCCCAGACCTCTAGCACAGGGGAGGTTAACCCTGCTACACATGAGCAACAACAGGGAACTCTTAAAAAGTAATGGTATCAACTGGGTGTGATAGCATGTGCCAGTGATCCCAGCTGCTCGGGAGGCTGAGGCAGGAGGATCACAAGTTCAAGGCCAGCCTGGGCAACTTAGCAAGGCCCTGTCTCAAAATAAAAGAAAAAGATCTGAGGATGTATCTCAGCGTGCCCTGCATTCAAATCTCAGTACTGAGGGGGAAGTACCTACTGCTATTAGAGCTGTTAGGGTCAGGGTATTTCTCAGGTATATGATACAGTATAACTACATAGGATTGGCCCCCTATGTCTCTGGATTCTGCGTCCATGAATTCAGCCAACCTCAGACCAAAAATATTTCCCAGAAAAGTCCAGAATGTTCCAAAAAACAAAACTTGAATGTGCTGGGTGAGGAGCGTTAGGCTGAATGCCCTCAAAGGAGGTGATGGGTAGGCACAGCCTACTGTAAACCCCATTCCACCTGTGCTCTGGCTCTCCAGCACTCATGGTTTGAGTGCTGCTGACCAATGTAAACTATAGTATTAGGCCTACAATGGCTGTGTCTGCATTGAACACATCCAGACTTTTCATTATTCCCTAAACAATTCAGTATAGCAGTTATTTACATAGTATTTTACATTGCACTAGGTGTAAGTAATCAAAAGATGATTCAAAGTCTACAGGAGAATATGCATAGGTTCTACGCATATCTGTGCCTCTTTCTGTAAGTGATTTGTGCATCTGTGGATTTGGGTGTCCACAGGAGTCCAGGAAACATCCTCCATGGATACCAAGGAACAATTCTGTATCTAGTTCCTCCAGCCTCAGGCAGCCAAGCAATCCCCTGACCAGGAACCCAAAGGGTCTTCTTGGCCAGTGAGAATGAGCCCTAACCTGATTCCTGTTTGGCTCTGTCTTGAGTTAGCAAGAGTCCCCTACCCATGCTCCTAATTTCTTAAAACCCTAGTTTCTTTAGCCACAAAATCAGGTGGTAGAGAAGTTTTATAAAGGCTAAATAAGATTATTTACATTAATAGTAATGCTGTCGAACCATCTCAGCACCACTGCAGATGTGTTATTTCATTCAGTTCTGTTCCTCTGCCCATTTTATTTAATTCTACTTTCGTTTTGTTTTTTGAGACAGGGTCTTGCCAAGAACTCACTGTGTAGCCCAGGCTAGCCTTGAACTCGTGGCAATCCTCCTGACCCAACTTCCCCAGTGCTGGGATTACAGGCGTGTGCCACCATGTCTGGCTCCTCTGCCCATTTTACAGATGAGAAAACTGTGGCTCAGAGAAGCTAAACCACTTGCCCAGCACCTCCCATTCACTACATGGGGAAGCTGGAGAACAATCCCAGAGCTTGTCTGCCCAAGCGACACCGTTGCTTTACACATCGGTCAGCTATGGAGGGACTTAGAACTGTTTGTCTTTTTCTGGTACATCAAGGCCAAACCTGGCAAGACAGGCTCGGGAAGGACACTTGAAGTCACTCAGAGCAATGCCCTTGGTGCACTCCTTGATTTTAGCACAAAAGCAGTGTAGTGTTTGCCCTGGCTATGTTGTGGGCACCCAGGAGTGGGCTTCAAAGCTTGCGTCTTCATTTAGTAAGAGCACAAAATAGTGACTGGTCCAAAGACAGCTGAAAGTGTGGAAGTGAGTGTGGCATCTTGAAGGAGTAAAAGCAGTAGCCGCCTGAATGGGGATAGGAATTGGCAAGCCCAGGCAAAGGCCAGGGGCCAGGTGAGGGAGCGCAGGGAAATGGTGTTGTCTCTGGGTGTGTTTTGTGTTCTTTGTTGACAGCACTTAATGGAACTTGGACTTGAGAGATTAAAGTTCAAGAGACTGTTGATTTCTACAGAGGTGCTTTGCCTGGATCTAGGGGAAGCTGCCACCAGTAGGGTTTTTATCATGTTGTTGAGCAGTCTGCCTGAAGTTGGGACATGGGTGACTGTTAACTTATCATTCTATAATATAAGGCATAAAATAAATTATAAATATAAAATAATATATGAAAACACAATTATGGTTCTATATTATAAAATTTTATTCAATATATTATCCCTTTCTTCTCATCTTTATTAAGACATACGCAACTCTTAATTTAAAAATGAAGGAAACTGACTTTGAATGACAGTAACTTTATGAAACAAAATAGGGAGAAACCAGTTCCTAGGTACCTTGTTTGGTTGGTTTTTGTTTTTTCTTTTTTTTGGTTATTTTGTTTGTTTTGAGACAGAGTCTCACTAGGTAGACCAGGCTGGCCTTGAACTCACAGTTCCTGCCTCAGCCTCCCAAATGCTGGGATTACAGGTGTGTGCCACCACACCTGGCTCCTGATTTACTAAGGCCAGATTTGAATGATTCTTGCTCTTCTCCCTGATGATTTCATTGAGTGAAAACCTTGTCTTTTTGTTTCCCCATTGCTGGATTTCATGGCCACACTTCTCTCACCCCTCTCCCCTAATAGGTGATTGTGGCTCGGCCCTTGGAATTCACAACACTGTCCCCGCAGCTCAGTATCTTGCTGCCGCACCACCCACGGTGCTGGTGGGAAGATCTGGGCTGGGCTTGAAGGTGGGTGCGTGGCCCTGCTGGGACCATACAACTGTGTCACTATATTACAGAGGATGTGAGAGCTACGCAGTAGAGAACCTCTCTGCTGGAGTCATCTCTCCACTCCCCTTACAGGGGAAAAAGCAGATAAGGCAACCACAGGAAAAGCCTGTGTAGTGATTTTTGATCCCATGAGAAACACCCCAAAGGAAACAGAAGCCCACCCCAGGGATGTGCGCACAGGGTCACTGAGAGGCTGGGTCAGGAAAACCAGACTGGGGAGGAGCTCCGGTCTTCAGCTACTTAGGATTGTGTCATTCTTTTAAAACATTTTCATTAGAATCCTCAGAAAATAGAACAAAGGACCCCCTCCTGCCTATCACTCAGTATTAAGTTGTAAGCACTGTTGTTCTGGCATCATCCTTCCTCCCATGTGGCTTTTCCTTTTTCTGGAATACTTAAAAGCAAATTTCAGATATATTACTTCACCCATAAATACATCAGTATTTATCTCTAGCAGATAAGGACTTTGTTTTTAACACAGCCGTCACACTAGTGTCATGGCCAACACAAAGAATTCCTTAATACCAAATAATCTGTGTCCAGTTTTCCCTGTCTCAGAAATGCCTATTTTTGGTCTACTCAAATCAGGATCCAAACAAGATTCATACCTTGCACTTGGTTGATAGTCTCAGGTCTTTTCGTTTGTAACAGTTTCCACTTCCCTGCTCCATGTATTTCATGACATTTATTTGTTGAGGAAACTGGGTCATTTGTCCTTTAGAATTAGTCACATGGGCTGACTGTATCCACATGGGGTCATTCAAATGTTCTTCAAAGATAAGATCAATGTTAAAATTCAAGAGTGCACATCAGAGGCTCCTGGGAAGACTGCGTGTTGCAGAATCCTTGACCCTTTGCCAGGTTGTTCTGATTCCTTGAATCTAGGATAGAGCCCCGGAGTGTTTTTTTTAAACTACCCGAGTGATTCTAATGTGAATCCCTAGGTTGAGAATTGCTGACCTTTGTTGTTGGACTTTTCTCAAATCTACTGATTATCTAGGAATAATACTGTAAAGGAGGAGGAGGAAAGGGAGGTAGAGAATTAGAAAGAGGGAGAACAGAGAGAAGGGGAGGAGAAAGAGGAAGAAGAGGTAGAGGAGGAAGAGGAGGAGAAGACAAATACTGAGTACTAATTTTGACTGGTATGATTTCGATTGAGATGGTATTATTGAGAGAGAGGTAAGAGATTCAAGTTACAGTCTTGTAAATTTAGATCAGGGGACAAAAGCACTGACTATAAAAATGTAACAGAGTTCAAGTCCAAGATGCAACCAGTGTTCTAACCCCTGTCCTCTCAAACAAACCCAACTGAAACATCCAGATCACTGGCGGGAACGAAGAGGTGATAGAATCAGACCGCGCTCAGGGTGGGATCCTGCCCTTCTGTGGGCCTGGCAGCTCTGCTTTTACAGGGTGTTCTCAACTCCCTGCCTTGAAGATGGAGTCCACTTAGTACTGCAGATTGCTGTCATCCTTTATGAGTCTGCTTGTGAGAATAAAAAACATTGAAATGAAAAATAATGCTGTTTAATTGAAAATGTTTTGTTACATTCAGCACATGGACAAAATCCATTATGTGGCATATTTTTTAAAAAGCCAAATTCCACTACAGTTTAAAAATACTTATTTTAAGGGGTTGGGGATTTAGGTCAGTGGTAGAATGCTTGCTTAGCAAGTACAAGGCCCTGGACTCCACTCCCAGCACTCCCCCCCCAAATTATTTTAAATAAATATTTGATAAGTATTTAAGGAATATAAATTTGAAAGGATACCTTTTATGAGTGAGTATAATAAATGTCTCATTCACAGACATGGGTCAAATAGCTATTAAAAAGATTTACACTGGAAAAAAAATCATAAAAGAGAAATGCATAAACTTGACTCATTAAAATATGACTTAGATAATGAAGTCTAAAAAGCATCATAAACAAAATTAATTCAAGAAGAAAAACATGGAACTCACTTAAATATCCCTCAAGTAGGAAATAGTTTTAAATAAAAGCGTCCACTGTATGGAGTGTTATGTAGTATTTTGAAAGAATGCAATAGTTTCATTGTGTACTGACATAGTTGCATTCTCCAAGATGCAAATTTAAATTTTAAAAAACCTACAAAACACAAAATTTTGAAATGTAATATGTAGATTTACTCTCGCTTAGATAAAAAAGTACCAAATTATATCCGCGTACATGTGTGTATGGAAATGAAACCTCCTGGAAGAGCACACAGCCGATGTGCTCATTCCTCGGAAGGGGATTAGAATGTGAAGGGGTTAAGGAAAATTTTTGCTTTTTCTCTATGGTTTGAATTTTTTATGAGAATGTTTTTATAAATACCTCACGTATTAAAAGGAACAAAATAACTGTTACAGAACACAGAAAATGATGGAACGCTTCCCAATTCAATTTACAAAACAAGCATAAGCCTGATACTGAAACCCTACAATGTGAGTGCAAATAAAAAAGGCTAGAGATCAATTTCACTTCTGCATATGGATGGAAAATTCCTGTGTAGAACATTAGCAAATGGAATCCAGCAGTATATAAAAAACCATGACTAAGCAGGGTTTATTCCAGAATCACAAGGATGAATGAATATCAAGAGATCTCATAATGCAATTTATCAAGACAATCAGTACTGCCCTTGGACCTGAGTTACAGGGTCCCACCCCCACAAGCCCTGCTCCTCCTGCTTCCCCCAAAGGAAAAAGGATTCTTCTGGGCCTAGGTGACATGTCTAGGTCTGGTGTCTCTCTTCTCTGAGAACACACTTCCCAACACCAGCACCCCCCATTCCCTCCCCAAATGGCACCAAGCGTATTTTCAGAGCCTTCACGGGCCTTTCTTTGGTTCCATCCCTGGAGCAGATCTTGCACCAGAGTGGCACACACACAACCCTAGACCTGAGGATGGCCCAGGCGAGGCTTTTGGGGGAGTATAGGTATGAAAGGATGAAGACTAGACATGATGTGTGTTAGACTAAACATGATGTGTGCACACCAGGTCCCTTGTGGTGTGGGATGGAGCTGGGGAGAAGAAAAGAAGGGTGACTTGAGGTTGGGTCTCTGTACATGTACATTCTACCATGATAATTCTAAATTCAAACCTGGCCTTCCAGGTTGTTGTGAAGGTAAACGTCAAGGTAAGAGACAAGGGCAGATTTTATTTAGCAGTTTGATGTCTTTGCTTAAAACTTCTAAATATTAAGCAATGGAGCAGGGTAGGGCTCCATTTGTACTCTTGGTCCAGGGCCTATAATTGCGAAGGGCAGCCCAGCAATGAACAAACCCTGGACACACACACACAAAAAAAGCGTGCTACCAAAAATAGAAAGAAAAGACATTAGAAAGAAGAACGGGGAGAATGAAGAGGCAGTGGAAGAGGGAAGCTAAAAATGGAGATGTGCTAAAACTGCATCCCTGTGTGTACCTAGGATGCACTTCCTGATGCCTTCCCTTGGCGAGGTGGGGTGAGCAATACCAGTGTGTAAGGGATGGAGAAGAGGCCTTATGAGTTCTGAAACTTTGAGGTGGCGAGAATGGTGACTGTCATCTAAGTGTTGGGAGCAATTTTCTGTCTCTAGAAATGAGTCATTTCCATTTATATTTAAGGCTGACAGTTTTATAAAAGAAAATTCAGTACGATTGACCCCTTAACCCTCAGCTGTAAAGCAGGTCCCCTTCCATGGTCCTTAGAGAAACCGTGGAGTCCACACAAGCTGAATGCGTTTGCTGACTACTGTGGTTCCCTCCTGTCAGACTGACTGCCAAGTTCAAGTGTGTAAGAATGAGCATGCTCTGGCTTTAACTGTGGAGATGTGGTTTTGTGTTTATTTGTTTAAGCAGGATTTGATTTCTGGAAATTAGAATCCAAGGAACAAAGCAGAAATGGAGGCAGTTCAAGATTTCTAGATGGTTCTTTATCTTTAACCTTGCCCTCAGCCTCCTAACTTATGTCCTACACAGAATGACCCTTTTTTTTTTTCCTTCCTTTGTTTCTTTCTCCTTTACTTTCTTCTCTCCCTCCTTCCTCTCTCCTTCCCTCCTTTTTTCTTTATTGCATTGCTGCAGATGGAACCCAGGGCCTTGCACAAGCTAGGCAAGTACTCACTGAGCTACATCCTCAGCCCTGACCTTTTGTTGTCTTTAAACATTAAAAAAAGATAAAATTTACCTATTATAGAATTTACCCATTTTAAGGAGACAGACAAGTTTTAGTAAATTTATAGTTGTGCAACCATCACTAGAATCCAGATTTTTTTTTTTTTCTGTACATTGATTTTCCAGTTCTAGCCAGCCATCGTGGAATCCAGGTTTAGAACATTTCAGTCACTGTAAACATTTCTTTTGTGCCCATTTGTGATCAGTCCTTTTTCCCACCCCATGCCCCAGGCAACCTCTGGTCTGCTTTCGATGCCTAAGACTTTGTCTTTTTAAAAATTTTAATGTAAATATAATCATATGATATGTAGTCTTTTGTGTCTGACTTCTTATCCTTAAGAGTAGTATTTTTGAGGTTCATCCATGCTGTGGAATATATCAGTACTTCATACTGAGATGTAGTTTTTGTACTATTACTGAATGGTAGTCCACTGTGTGGCTTTATCACATCTTTAGTTGACAAACTCTTGGGTCATTTCCAGTTTGGGGCTATTTTGAAAAATGTTGCTGTGAGCTTTTGCTGCAAATCTCTGCGTGGACACATACTTTAATTTCTTTGGGGACGTGTGTAGTAGTGGAATTGTTAGGCCATATGTAAATCCATCTTAAAGTATAGCCTCATGTCACTAAACAGCAGGTGTCCATTCTGACAAAGGCATCACTCAGTGATTTCATCTTGCAGATAACACAAAATGTATTTTTATGAACCAAGGTGGTTATGATGTCCCTGGGTGAGATAACCTTCTAGGACCACCATCATTGACTGAAAATGTCATTAGGCAGTGTGTAGCTGTAAAATGCTGCCACGCTGTTTTCTAAAGTGGCTGCCTCATTTAAATTCACACCAGCAATAACTGATGGTTTTGGTTTTTTGGCATCCTCACCAACACTAAGTATTGTGTCCTTGATTATATAGCCATCCTAGTGGGGTGCCTTGTTGTTGCGAGAGTTTGCATTTTCCTAATGTCTGGTGATATGTGCATCCTTTCATGTGCTTATTTGCTATCCATGCATCTTCAGTGAAGTGTCTGTTCAAAACTTCTGCCCATATTTATTTATTTATTTATTTAGGTGCTGGGGATCAAACTCGGGGTCTTATGCTTGCAAGGCAAGCACACCAACCACTAAACTAAATCCCCAGCCCCTTCTGCCCATTTTTAAATTGGGTTGTTTATCTTCTGATGTGTTAAAAAATATAAATTGGGCCTGGCTACCTTCATTGTTGAAAATCTTTTTTTGGGGGGGGGGGTGAAGGGAATCGAACTCAGGGCCTTGCATTTGCTAGGCAAGCGCTCTACCACTGAGCTAAATCTCCAACCCACCCTGAAAATCTTGTAATGTCCTCCACCACTCTGAGGATGAAGACCTACACCAGTGATGGTGAGTCTTTTAGAGCTTTCAGTGATAACAAACTGCCGGCTGCAGCAAGCATGCTGTAGGTCGCCACCACTGACCTGGAGTTTTGGGTGCCCTCCCAGCCCTGCCTCCTGCCTCCTGCCTCCCACCTCCCGCCTCATCTGCTCCACTGTTCCCTCACTTGGCTCTTCAGTCTGAGTGTGCTTTGTTAGGGAAAGTAAGCAGACTCTTCCTTGTTAGAGGCTTTTACGCCTTTCTCTCTCTCTCTTACCACCTCCTCTTCGCCAGTTTAACTCTCACCCCTCATATTAATTTCTTCAAGCTAAGTCAGGAATCTCTGAAATGATAGACTTTATCATGCCTCCCAGGAAATCTACTACTTGGCACTTAGTACCAGTGTAATAATACAGTCACTGTCACTAATGACGGGATACATTCTGAGAAATGCACTGTTGGGTGATTTGCGCAAACATCATAAAGTATACTCACACCAACCTGTATGGCACGGGTCAGTCACACGCATGGCCTCTTGATATGATCAGGAGATGAAGTAAACATTAGATGTGCAAGGCTGTGTGGGCATCAAGTGCCGTGTTGTTTTATAGGAAACTCTTTTATAAGCAGAAACTATATACATTAAAATTATAATAAAAGATATGGTAGATAAACCAGTAACAAAGTCATTTATTATCATTATCAAGATTATATACTGTCCATAATTGTATCTGTTCTACCTTTCTAGGAGTGGCAGCACAGTAGGTTTGTTTCCACCAGTATCACCACCAGTGTGTGTGTAATGAACTGCACTTTGATATTACAATGACTACAGTGTCACTAGGGGACACTGTAGTTTAGTTCCGTGGTAATCTTAGGGGCCCACGGTCATATACAAAGGCTGTTGTTGACCCTAAGGTCCTTCTGTGGCACATGACTATATTTAAACCTATAGTGTGAGTCTTTATTTCCCATACCATTGAACGGGCTCCATGAAAGGGCCAGGGGTGCCCACATGTCACCCCATCACAGCCTCAGCATCTAGGTGATGCCAGCCACACAGTGGGTCTTCTGAATGTATTTGTTGAATGAATAGTTGAACGAGAAGCCCTACTTTTCCAAGGACTAAGATCTATAACAGGCCAAGTTCATTCTAAGTCAGGGGATGACAAACTGTGCATTGATGGAAGGATCAAGCAAAGGCAGTGGTTGGAGCCATGGACTTGGTCAGAGCCACAGAGACTATGGATGGAAAAAAAGTAATAGGATGCTCCTGAGAGGAACTTTTCAGTATTAAGTATACATGCCAAGAATATATCTCAATGATAGAATGCCTGACTAGCATGAACAAGGTTTGATTCTCAGCGCTACAAAAAGAAAAAAATAATTCCTTACCAGGGAGCGATAATTGAGCTCTTGACTTGAGAGTGGATGAGGAATTACAGTGATCTGTAATTCAGTCCCAAAGGGAAAATGTCCCTCTGACCACTCCTCAGGTTAGATAGAGCACTGGAAGCTAACTGGAAGCTGGACATGGTGGCACACACCTGTAATCTCAGCCCTCTGGGAGGCTGAGGCAAGAGGATGTCAAGTTTGAGCTCGGTCTGGGCAATTTACTGACTTAGTGAGACTCTGTCTCAAAATTTAACAAAAGGCCCGGGGTTGTACATTGGTGGAGAGAGAGGGAGGGAGGGAAATGGAGATCAGTATGGTCAAGAGCCCCAACAGTGTCCCCGGCACCCATACTGTCAAGAAATTTTCCCTCCATTCTCTTCTCTTCCTCACAGTCCCAATTTCCCTCCTTAACTCCGTCTTAATCTAAAGTGGAAGCATAATCTTTGATGGCTGCATTTATTTGATGTTACCTGACAAATCAAATAAAGTTTGGAAAATTTGAACATTTTGAAATATCAGGCTCAGAAACAATCTAAATGTCCCCAGTTAGAGATCTTACATACTAGATTTTGCTCAGGGGTGATGGCCTTTCATAGATAAACTATTTGAGTAGGAATCTCTTTTACTTTTTTTTTTTTTAAGTTTCTAGCGTTTTTTTTTCTTTTTCTTTCTTTTTTTTTTTTTTTTTTTTTCCCTTTGTTCCAGGGATCAAACTCAGGGCCTTGTACTTGCTAGGCAATGCTCTACCACTTAGCTAAATGCCCAACCCCTCTAGCTTTCTTGAGAAATATTGGCAAATGGAATTTGTATATTCGTGGCACATACTGTGTGCTTTGACATATGTATACATTGTGGAATAATTACCACAATCAGGCTAATGAACATATCCATGACCTCATACAGTTAGCCTTTTCTTGTCAAATATGATGAGAACATTTAAGGTCTGCTCACAAAAAAAAAAAAATCTCTCTTTTTTTTAAACGTGTTTTTGTGGGGCTGGGGATCACAAGGCCCTGAGTTTGATCCCCAGCAACCTCCAAAAGAAAAGTTAAAAAAAAGTTTTTATTTTTAACTGACACAATGATTACACATATTCCCAGAGTACAATGTGACATTTCAATACATATAGGTAATGACCCTATGAGGGTACTGGCATATCTATCACATTCTTTTGTGCCAGGAGCATTCAAAATCCTCTCTACTATTTTGAAATATTTAGTTAATTATTTTCAACCATAGTTATCCCACTGTGCTCTAGAACATTAGAAGTAATTCCTCCTATTCAACTGCACTTCTGTATTTGTTAAAGATCTATTGCCTTAGCAATTGAGGTATATAATAAGTTGTCAGTAACTATAGCCACCATGTTATGCAGTAGACTCTCTTTTATTTCTACAAACTCATGTGACCTGACAGAACAGAGAAAATGAGCTGAACTCAGAGTATAAGTTGCTGACCTACATAAAGTCAGCTGTGGGATCAATGTTCCACACCTCTAGGCTAGGAATCCCCCAGCCGCGGGATAAGGAACAAGGTACCTAGGACTGAGTACCTTGTATTTTGTACCTTGAGCCCTGGCAAGGTTTCAAGATCCTTAAGCATGTTGTGACTGAGGCACCCTGTGTTGAAGAATGTGCCTCTTGGGCCTGCGGTGGAGCTCAGCGGTGGAGCACTTGCCCAGCACACACATGGTCCTAAGTTCAATCCCAGTACCAAAAGAAAGTATTAAAAAAAAAAAGGAGTGCCTGTGTATTAGTTACTTTTCTAGAGTCAATGGTTTGCAAGAGAGCAGATTTAATACAGGACATTTACAAGTTACAACATTCACATATACAAGCCAGATGCAGGAAGACTGCAGAACATCTGTCTATGCACTGGAGATCTGAAAGATCCAATCAAGGGCTGGGAGGCCACGGCACTGTCCCATGTACATCCATGTCTGCACTAAAGGGCTGAAGAAATCTATACTGGCATCAGGCTACAACGCTTAAGGATGAGATGAAGACCAGAGCTCCCCTGAAGTGAACAGCAGCCATCCTCAATGACAGCAAGGCCCCAGGCTCCTTCTGCGAGGAGAACAGCTGAGTCCCCTTCGAGAGAACCAGCCACAGCAGAGCTTCTCCTGGGGAACAGCTGGTCTTTATCTCCTGCTCCCGTTCTCCTTTATGTTTTGTTGGCAGTAACCTTCAGGTGGATCCTCTACACCCAAAACCACACCCACTTAGTTCAGCTGGGCGTTCCTGCTCAAGTTGACCACAATAAGTCCACTACAGCCTATTTAAATTTTGGGCATTCTTACATGTACATTAAAATCTCTAAAGAATATACCTGGTTACTTGTTACTCGGTGAAGACCTGTGCAGGTAAGTGACATTGATTAGGAAATCAACTAGAAAATTTTTACTAGATTACTTAAAACAATTTTTCCTTTATTTTGAAATAATCTCCAATTTATGCAAGGGCTTCAAATATGGTTAAAAAAATAAGTACATGTATCTTTTTCTGCTGAACGATTTGACAGCCTATGCTGATATGATGCCCTATCACCTCTGAAAACTTTAGTATGCAGTTTCTCCAAGGACATTCTCTGACATAACTGGATATGATCAAAAAGACCAAAAAGTTAACACTGATACATTTCCAGCATCTAAGTTTCACCAAATATCCCATAATGTCTTATACAGTGAAAGGATCCAATTCATAATCACATGTGGTCTTTAGTCTTCTTCCATCTGGATTGGTCTCTCAGTCTTTCCTCCACCTTCCTGACCATGAAGATTACAGGCCAATAATCTTCTATGATGTTTTTTGCCTGATGTTTTTTGCCTGTGCACACCTGTAATCCTAGCACTCAAGAGAGTGAAGCACTATTGTTATGAGTTCAAGGCCAACCTGAACTATATAGCATTATCCTGTCTCAAAAACAAAACTCTATATGATGTTTTTAAACTTGAGCATGTCTGATTTTCCTCATGATTAGATTCAGGTTATGAATCTTTGTGAGGAACCACAACAAGTGATATATGGTCTTCTCATTGTGACTGTCAGGTAATACACAATTTGGGGATAACCATTTCAGATAACATTAACATTAATCACTTTACTAATATGTTGTCCGCCAGGATTCTGCACCGTCAAAATTTCTTTTTTCCCTTTGTAGACAATGAGTATTATGTAGGGAGGCACTGCGAGACTACATAAATGCCTTGTTCTTTATTAAATTTTCAATGTATTTTTTTTTAATTTATAGACTCTATTTCCTATTTTATTACTATATAACATCTTATACTTGGGGAGGGCCATGTAAATGTACCAACTCTTTAACTAATTTTTAAGAAGAAAAGACCTGAAGCCTAAAACCCCCACTGATCCTGGGCTTTCACTGAATTCATCATTATTCTTTGGCAGAGGTTGGGCACACACCACACAGGTTAACTGGGGTGGGGTGGGGGAGCTTTATCAACCCCAGCAGGACAGAGGACTAAGAGTAGGAAGGAACTTTTCCCCAAATGGAAATGGGTGACAGGAAGAATGGAAACTGGATGTCCAAGATAATCAGTGTCCAGAAGAGTTCCCCAAATGAATGGGAGAACAAAACATTAAAAATGGGTCTCTATGGGCTGGGGATTTAGCTTAGTGGTTAGAGTGCTTGCATAGCAAGCACAAGGCTCTGAGTTCGATTCCCCAGTACAAACAAGTAAAATAAAATAAAATAAAAATGAGGCTCTAATCAGGGGGCATTTGGAGTCTAGTGCAGGAAAGTAGGAGATTCACTAGAATAGAAAAGAGATACCAGCAAGTAAAGGCACAAGCGCTGCAGCCATCAGGACAGGGAGGACCCTGCCTGCTGGCATTTAGCATTGGAAGCCAGGTCACTTTCCATGGAGCTGAGACCAGATACAGACAGGTAATGCAGCACCTGACTGGAGGTTCTACCTGAGGACAGAGGACCAGCCCTTAGTCTCAGCACCTTCTCAGGGAAATGAGTTGTCTTGGGAAGAGACTTTAGATGAAAGAACGCTCTGTGAATTTGCTTGTCCCTCTTCCCAGAAGTGGCCATCAGTCCAGTGTCTCAATGTTGGCGGCGATGCTGGCGTGGAGAAAGTTGTGGGCAATTGCTAAACTCTTTGTAGACTCCATTTTTTAAACACAGGAAGTATCTGCCAAATTACACGAATTATGCTTAATGCCACTCATTCTGTTCCTCTCCCCCAGGCTTCTCTCTCTCTGCCTCTCAGCCACAGATCTATGGAGTCTGCTTATCATTCCTGCTTGCTTGGGATATTTTAGGAAACTGTTTGTATGTTGGCAGCTGTCCTTGGCCTAACTGGAGCACACCTCTGCAGACAGACACATTCTACAGATTTCTAACAAAGCAAATATGTTGATTTTGGCATAGGTTTGCCCCAACTTATCAGAGTGTATTGCTTGGTCGACTAGGAGAAAATGTCTAGGGAAAACACATTTTATGACTTTAATTGTTATTATAGGTGCTTTCAAAAAATAAATCTGTGACCTGTAATATATTTAAGTGAAAGAACTCACATCTGGTTCCGATTAGCTCTGGAGTCAGTTGGCTGACTTAGCAAGGGAGTCTTTTCTGGAAGTCAGCTCTGTCTGGGGATTTTGTTTTCACCCAGAGAGGCACAGTGGCGACCTTGTTCCAGAACAAAGACATGAACTGTTAGTGTGACCCCTCATGAACATGGCAGTGTTAACCAGAGACCTTAAAGTCAGAATCCTGTCCTGGAGGACTGAGCCAGGCAAGTCAAAAGGCAAGGGCTGAATGGGTGGAGAGAGAGTTCCAGAACAGTTCAACAGACTTGGCATTGGGTAGTGTCACTTTAATCTCCATTCACAGGGACCCACAGAAGCATTGGTATAGATGGTGGCACCTCTCATCCTCATTCAGGGTAAAAAGACAGAATCATAACAAACCCATGATAAGTCCATTATGAGCAAGATGGTGCCATCTGTAGCAGGCTCTCTGGAATATTTTACTTTCTCCTCACAGGACAATAAAAGCTATAATAAACATGTTGGCACTTCTCACTTTCTTTATGGAAAAGATGGCAGGACTAGTAGTAAGAATTTGGGCGTGGTGGCACGTGCCATATAGTTCAGCTACTCTGGAGGCTGAGGAAAGAGGGTCAGTTGAGCACAGGAGTTGTAGCAGAGAGAGACAGGCAGGGAAGGAAGAAGAGAAGGAATGATAAGAATGGGTGAAATGGGGCTGGGGATTTAGCTCAGTGGTAGAGCACTTGCCTAGCAAGCACAAGGCCCTGAGTTGGATCCCCAGCACCAGCCCCCTCCAAAACTAAGAATGGGTGAAATGAAGGCAATAACTGCATTACAACCCATAGACTCTAAGGATTCTACAAAACAATGTCTATCTAGGATGAAATGCCTTTGACCTGAACCTCTGTGGTTAAAATTTGCTGACAATAGCAATTTCTGGGTTTTGTTTGTTTTGTTTGGGTGCTGGGGATCAAACTCAGGGCCTTGTACTTGCTAGGCAAGCACTCTACCACTTGAGCTAAATCCCCAACCCCAGCAGTTTCTGGCTAACAAGGCTTTACAATTCCTCCTGAATCTATCTCTGAGTTCAAGAAGAACAAGACAGCATCAACTTGCAATCTCTCCTTCTCCAACTCACATCCTCCCTGTGGACAATGGAGGCAGCAAAGCTCACCTACCCTAGAGCCATATGAGAAAATGGCATCCTGTCCTGCTCCTCGAGCATAAATGGATTCCCTGGGTGGCCTCTTCCCACTTGTCCATCTACATGGCCTGACTTCCCTTCTGCCTCTTAAAGGAAATAGTCCAATTTTTCCTAGTTAACACCACTAAACAGAATGGAGTGATAATAGCCTTGGACCAGCCTGACACAGTGGGCAAAAGATAGTCTGTCTCCCAATTGTATGCATGTATGCATGGAATAGATTTGCGCCTTCAAAAAACCTTTGACGAGTTGTCCTACATAAGGCTCCATGAGACATTGGATGGTTGGTCTCTTTTTGTCATAGGTAGGGAGCTACTTTAAAGGAGGGATAAATGAGTGTTGCTTTGGATGGAAATGTAGGAATAATAATCTTTAAAATATCAACAATCGCCAGGTATGGTGGCACACACCTATAATCCCAGCACTTGGGAGGCTGAGGTAAGAGGATGGCCTTGAGTTTGAGGCTAGCCTGGGCTACATAGTTAAAGAGGGTTTGGGGATTTAGCTCAAGTGGTAGAGCACTTGTCTAGCAAGCACAAGGCCAGCACCCCCCAGAAAAAGAAATTAAAGGAGAAAGCCCTGGGGATGTAGCTCAGTGGTAGAGCACTTGCCTACTGTTGGTGAGGGTTGGAGACCAGGCATTTTCCTACATTGTATGTGTAAATGTAGACTGAGGCAATCTTTCTAGAAAGCATATAGCAATAATGGTCAAATTCATATTCTGGTAGTCAAATTTCAGTGTCTTTATATCCTGCATGTTTACTTTACATGAAGACCCACAAATTAAGATCCCCAGATTTAGGATCCACAATAGCCACAGCTCAGGTCCCATGTCAGTATACTCCATGGCTTCCCTGGAGGCAACAAGTAACCACAGAAAGGTGAGGCAGTGTCCTGGGAGCATAAGGAGATCTTAATCGCAGTCATTCTCTGAGTGTTTCCTCAGCTGTGTGCCAAGCACTTTACACACAGCACCTTCATTAATTCTCACAACCTTATGAAGCAGCCACTATTCTGCCCATTTGACAGACGTGGAAACAGCCTTGGGTTGAAGGTTATTGAGCAGCCAGAAAACCAGGGTTTGAAGATAAATCTGTGACTCCAAGCTGTGTTGTGTTGCTGGCCATGACTTCAGGGCCCACAGGTAGCGATGGGGCCTCCTTGGGGTGAGCCTGCATCCATTGTAAATCCCCCTAAACAGAGATGCTACAATAGTGGATCCTTAAAATTAGGAGCGGCAACCTGGCCAAGGAAGCAAAACAATTCCCAGGGCCACAGTATACCCAGGGGCCCATGGATTGCTTAGATGCCCCTTGCTAGGACCTGGTATACATATAGGAGGAACTCGGTTTTAACCAGTCTGAAAAGAATCTAATTTGTTGGGGCTGAGAGAGAGTAGAGCTCTCAGAAAAGGAATTTAGGGAATTGAGTGTCCGCAGACTTTTCCATCTGTTCTCCGACAAGGACCTGCCAAGGGACGACGGAATGCTGTGTGTGTGCCCGCCCTTGTCTCACACGCCGCGGGCCAGGGCTGCAGGTCTCCGCTGCTGCTGCTGGGAGGATGGGAGAAGCTCCGTGGGGAGGAGACCAAAGGCTGCCAGCTTCCTGCTAGAGCAGAGATAGCCTGTGTGCTCCGAGGGAAAGCGGGTGGGCGGGGAAAGCCAAACACCATTTGGTCCCCATTAGCGCGCTGGGAAAGCAACTTGGGTCTGTAGCTCTGGAGAAGGCAGCTGGGACATTTTCCAGAGCGGCTGGACCTGCCCACATGCCCAGGCCCAGGGGCAGGAGAACCCGAGAAGAGGGGTCTCCACTGGGCGGGGAGCATAGGAGGGAGCAGGGCATGCCGGAAAGAACAGAGGCAAGCATAGAGATCAATTTTTATTTAAGAAATGACAGATCTGCCTCTTTCTTCATGGAAATGTTTATTTTGCTTTTGTTTATGTGTCTTAAATACGTTTTCCAAAGTAGCTGTGTGAACTTGGGCGATTCTGCCTGCTGTGTTGAGCCTGTACCACATGACCCAGGGAGCAGGGAATTAAGGCAGAAGGTATCCATTCTGTGAAAGCTGCTTTTAGTGTTAAGGGCTGGGGCACTCATCCCCAAGTTCTGCCCATACCTACTCAGTCAGAATCTCCATGGGCTGGGCCTTGGGATCTGTATTTCAACCTGCACCCTGATGAGTCTTACCTGCAGAACATTGAGAAATTATTGGGAGGTGATGAAACATGTCTGGACTCCCCGTTTGGGACAAAGGAAAGGAAAGGGGAGGCCAGAGTGGTAAGGACTGTAACCCTTGAGTCTTTCTGACCCCTTTGGTGGCCCACCCTGCGATCCAGCAGCCCCAGGGTGCTAAGGTTCTTACATTTGTAGCACTCACAAGGGGCCAGAGGAAGCAGCACTGGGTTAGATGACAGCATTTAACACAGCTTGGGAAATGGGGGCTCTGGCTTGGCCCTACCACCATCTTGGCATAGTAGCCTTGTGGGCTTTTGAGCTATGGCTTGACTTTTCTGAGCACCAATCTTCTATTAGTCAAATGGGTTAAATTCATTGATTATCCAATAGTCAGTAAATATTCTTGAGGTCTGATTGTTAAGAGACTGTCTTTTGCACCAGCAGGAAGTGTCCAGTGAGGTATTAGTAGAAGAAATGCACCGAGAGATAGGAAGGCTTTCATCAGGACTTCCCAAAGGGTGCACTGTGGATGTGGGCTGTTAATAGCATTCCATGGTAATAAAAAGGGTTCTGTGTTTAGCTGAGGAAATGCTTGATTAAATTGCATTAAACAGTCTTTGATTTAGGGCCTTTCTGAGTCTGCTATTGATTGCACACTATGACTTGCCAGGGTTAGGGATGCGTGTGTGTGTGTGTGTGTGTGTGTGTATGTGTGTGTGTGTGCGCATGTGTGTGTGTAGCATGTGAAGGTCCTCAGACTTGTTTCAGTGGCACCATTAACTAGTGAAGTATCTCTCTCTCTCTCTTTTCTCCTTTTTTGTGGTAAATGCATATAACACAAAGTTTGCCATTTGCTATCATTGAGCACCTTCCCCTTGTAGTGCGACCATCACCATCATCCATCTTCAGAACTTTTTCATCGTTCCGAACAGAAACTCTACTCAGCAAATATCCCACTCCTCATTCTCCCTTCCCTGGCTCTTGGCAACCACCATTCTGCTTCATTTCTATGAATTTGACCACTCTAGCTACCCCGTGTAGTGGAACCATACAATATTTGTCCTTTTATGACTGGCTTACTTCACTTAGTATAATGTCCCCAAGGTTCATCCACATTGACGCATGTGTCAAAAGTTCCTTCCTCTTAGGGCTGAATAGTTTGGGGGCTGTACATATGTACTATGCATACACTACTGAGGTAGGAGTAGGGCGTGGCTTGGCCTGGCTGGGAAGATGGGCATGACATAAGGGAGTGGTCTGGACCTGAAGTCAGCCTAGAGCCTGAAATCCAAACACCCTCTTCTCACAGGATCAGAAAAACTCTCAGGAGAACGGAAATGGAATAAATGGAAACGATATCACAAGCTTATGCTCTTGCTCTCTTGCCCCCTGCTCTCTAACACATGCTCTGTCTTTAGCTCGCTCCCTATCCCCCTTCCCTTTTCAGATCCCTAATTGCCCAGTGGCAACCGCCAGCTATTTCATTCATGTGGCAGAACCAGTTTCCTCTTCCTTTGTTACTTAAAGAAATTTCTTTCGGGCCCTAAATTCGTCCTTTCAAATCTTTGCTTGTGATGAGCAAGAATCTGGAACTTAGTGGGACCCCCTGCTTAACCAGAGCACAAACAGACTCTGGGTCCCCCTGCCACTAACACTACCATGTGTGTTGCTAACCCATTCATTCACTGATGGACATGTAGGGTGTTTCCACCTTTTGGCTATGGAGAATATTGTTGCTGCGAACTGGGGTATACAAATACCTGTTTGAATCTGCACTTTAAAGTCAGAAGTGAAGTTGCATCTCTTGGGCTAATGTTGTGTGGAAACACTGCTCTTCAGGTTTCTGAGGAAGCACTATTAAGGAAGAAAATTCCAGAATTTTCCAGGGATCTATCTGCCCTGAATGATGCCATAGGAAAACATCCCAGGTTAGGAGTTAGGATGCCCATTTCTTCCTGACCTTTGTGGGCCTTAGTTTCTGCAGTGGTTAAATAAATGTGATAAACTAGGTGATCTTTGGAAACCTAAGATTCTCTGACCTAATGTGCCCCTGCCCATGCAGGGAAGAGGGAGAAGCTGGAGGGTGTCTAGGGGAAGAGCATGAAGAAGACATCAGCATTCAACAAGGAATCACTTAATGTCTTTGTCCTTCAACCTTGGCATTTTTTTGTTTTGTTTTGTTTGGTACTGGGGATCAAACTCAGGGCCTTGTGCTTGCAAGGCAAGCACTCTAACCACTGAGCTAAATCCCCAGCCCTCAACCTTGACATTTTAACTTTTTAATTTTTTTTTAATGCAGAGCCAGAGATCAAACCCAGGGCCTTATGCATTCTAGGAAAGTGCTCTACTGCTGAAATTCATCCCCACCCTTATATTCTTTTATGAGGGAAAACAATAAAATAATATTTAGCTCTTCCCTCACCTTGATGCCTCATGATCCACAACTTCCTAGCCAGTTCTTCCAGAGTTGTTCTTTCTCTCTTTAGAGCTGGTGTCATGGTTGCAAACTTCCTTCCTTCTCCTCTGTCAGTCTGGAAGCCAGTGGGGAATAGAGAGTTGCTGCTTCCCTTTCCTGCTTTCCTTTCTTCCCCTTCTTCCACCATTAGAAGCAAAAAGGCAAGACTCATCCCACGTGTTTGCCTGTGAGGTCGCTGAGGGTGAACTTCGGGAATCACCCTTTTCCCAAGGGAAATAAGTATTTTTCCACTTTCTGAGTGAAAAGCAGAGTTTGCCCTCTCCCAATGGGAATCTCTGGCTGTGACTTGAATTTTAAATATAATACCCAGGTTTATACATTAAGCAAGCTTTGCCTGGTTCCCTTGGTAACGGCTCTAAGTTGGAGAGCTCACCACAGTGTGTTCTAAAGGAACGTGTGCACTTCATTCTTATAGCATCCCACTGATGCAGAAAGGAAGAAATCTTAATCTTTCAGAACAGTCAAAATCTAAAATTAAGCCTTGAAGCAAAAACAAGACCTTCTGAGCTCCTGGAATAACCTTCACAAAGTCCCACACTAAAGATAAGACCTTACTTGCAAGAATAGTCTTTAGATCCTGAGATTCTTCTAGTTCTTCTTTTTAAAAAAAATTTTGATTAACATGTGTTAATTGTGCATATTAATGGATTACATGTAAATTTCAATATATGCATACATTGTGAACTAATCAAATCCAGCATCTCTTTTTTTTCACCCCTTCCAACCTCTAATAATCACTATTCAGTATGCAGGTTAACTTTTTTCTTAACAGCCACATTTACTCTCTCTTAACACATTCTTCTCAGCAGTGAATAAAAACTGGGGAGGGGCCTGCTGAAGACAGACACATCTACAGAAATGTCAAACCATCTGGTAGCCTGAGGACAAAGGAGACAGAAAAATTTAAAAAAAAAAAGCAAGCTTATAGTAGTGTGCTGTGACATTTCTGACATATTTCAATCAAAATGGGTAAAATAAATGAAGTATTGGGGATTTTTTTGGTCAAGATAGTTTCAGTTATCTGGAAAACCCCATTGTTTTTGAAGAATTCCACGTTGAGCGAGCTGCATAATTGAAGCCACTCTAGGTTTTGTTTCGTTTTTTGGTGCCGGGGATCGAACTCAGGGCCTTGTGCTTGCTAGGTAAGAGCTCTAACCACTGAGCTAAATCTCCAGCTCCACTCTAGGTTTTGAACCCAGAAACCTAGCAAGGCATTCAAAGATTTCAAATCTATCAACTGATCAACCTCCGGTGGTGTGTATTGGGGTGTGTATTAAGTGAAGTCTTGGCTAAGATGGAAGTGTTAGATTTTATGAAAGCCTGATGGTTCTGTGTAGGAGAAATTGACATTTTAAAAAACATTTTATCATTTTGCATGGCTAGGAGTAGAATCCAGGGCCTCAGGGGGGCTCAGCAAGGCCCTCAGAGAACACCCCCAGCCCTAAAAACTGGCAATTCAGAAACACCTGCAGCCCTTCAATTTAGGCAGAGGCTGGG
Organism: Hystrix cristata; assembly: GCA_004026905.1. NCBI lineage: Eukaryota > Metazoa > Chordata > Mammalia > Rodentia > Hystricidae > Hystrix > Hystrix cristata. Next base: position 94,819 of record PVJO010002880.1, on the reverse strand, counting down.
ATGTTAGCCTGAGGGCAAGTAACCCCATTGGTTTAGGGGAATTGCTTTAATGGGCCTTTGGTTCCTAAAGGTAAATGTCCTGTGGGATGAGGGCCTCTCTGCTCAGGGACAATGTAAATGAGTGTTCCCTCAGGACAGAGTACAGCACATCACAGCCCTGTTTCTAAAATTCCTGTCTCTCCTGGGCAGATGTGTGATGTGGTCTGAGAACAATGATCAGAAGATCTGGGCATAACTGCCAAAGGGAGTCTTCACACAGGGCTGACCTGGGCACCCTAAAAGCAGCAGGCCCCAAAGACTCCCCCACCCCTACCCTGATCCTGCACACCTCGAGTATGCTCAACCACACAGGAGGGAAAAGTCGAACCCCACACAGTTAGTGGGTGTATAATTAGTACAAACATTCTGGAAATCAGTGCAGCACTTCCCCCTAAAATACTAAAAACAATTCATGTGCAATCCAGCAATCCCACTCTGGTATTCACCTGAAATACCCAGAAATTGGTTTGTTGCAAAGACATTTGCTCTCCTGTTTCATAGCAGCACTATTCACAATAGCCAAGTTATGGAATCAACCAAAGTGTGTATCAGCAAATGAGTGGACAAAGAAAATGTGGTATACACAATGGAATACTACTGAGCCTTCAAAAAGAAGGAAATCCTGGCATTTGTGACAACATGAATGGAAGCAGAGAACATTATGCCAATTGGAATAAGCCAGGCATAGAAAGACAAATACCACATGTTCCCAATTACATGTGGAATCCAAAACAATCGAACTCATAGAAGTAGAGTGTAGATGGATATGTACTACAAACATGTACTTATAAAATATTTTTAAATTAAAAAAAAAGAAGCAGAGGGTACAATGTTAGTTATCAGAAGCTGAGAATTGGAGGAATGGGAAGATGACAGTCAAGGTGTACAAAATCTGTTATGGAGAATAAGTTTTTGCTTTTATTTTGCACAGCCTGGTGAATATAGTTAAAAATAGTATATTGTACACTCCAAACATGCTGAAAGTAAATTTCAACTATAGCATCACAAAAAAATGTTAAGTATTTGAGGTGATGGATATGACCTTGATTTGAGTAATCCACATTATATTCACAAATCAAAACACCAGTGTGTACAATTTAAAATAAAAATAAACAGCAAGGATAGAAGACAGACTAGGAAATCTGCAGCTTCCAGAGTATTGTTCTAATCCCATTAGGGGGCAAAGGGCAAGAGCACATTCTTGGGGTGTGGGTGGGGCAGGGTTGAAGTGTCTTGTAGTTGTGGAGGTTTCGTGGTCCTCATCTTGAGCCCAGATACGGGGGCGTGAAAGGAGCTCTGAACTGGAAGGAAAACTGCTTCTTGTTCTTTGAACCTTGGTGGGTAAAAATCCTGGAGGTTCTTCTAGATATTCCCATTGTGGAAGGTAAATGGGATTCTACAACAGGAGACATGTCAGGGGCCGCAGAGAAACACTTTGGTGGTGTAGGATTGCCAGATAAAATGCTGGACACAGTTAAATTTGAATTTCAGATAAACAAATAATATTATAGCCTAAGCATGTCCCAAATACTCCACGTTTCCAAATGTTGCATGAGACATACTAAAGAGTTATTTGTTGTTCATCTGAAATTCAACTTTAACTGGACATCCTGCACTTTATCTGGCAACCCTAAGAAGACAGTATGAAGACTGTCTTTTCTGTTACCGCCGCTTTTTGGTAATCTCCCTAAAAACTCCATTCTGCCTCAGCTCTGTCTGGGCCACTTAAGGGGAAGATGTCTGTGCCCAGGCCTGTGATGAAACCACACTGAAATACCAAAGGATCCAGCATCTAGATTGAGGAGGGGTCCTTCGAGAAAAGAGAAAGGGGACAGAACCCAGGATCTCGAGACTAACTGGGTGGCAGTAGGTGGTGGTCAAGGTGGGTTTGTAGTTCTTGTGAGCGTTTCTTCCGGTGTCCTGTGGAACTCATGCTGGCAAACTTGGTAAGAGTGTGTTGCCAAGGAGGCCGGGGCCTGGCTATTGTGATTTGAACGTTGAACAGTTTGTAACCTCACAAGCTAGAGAGGCCTGGGGACGCTTGGATTATAACTTGAGACATGATGGTTAGGAGCAGTTCCAATCAAGACACTCTTTTACCTCCCAAGTTGCTTAAGGGTATGAATGTGCAGCTTCTCCTGTCGTCTCTGTTTCAGCAGGGGTCTTAGGCTGAGAACATGGGGTGTTAGATGCCCCACATACTCTGAAGAAAGGCTGCAGACCTATACAGAATCCTCAGAAGAATGACGCAAGGAAGCCGTCAGCTACTGCCCCACTTGGCACATCGACCCCTGTTGGCCTGCACTGGGGAGCTAGCAGCTCTCTGCCGGGTTGCAATGGGGTGAGGGTGGGAGTTCCCCCAAGTCATCTGGATGTGGTGCAAGAGCAGGAGAGGATCCCTTTCCTGTTCTCCAGCCTTGTGAAGCAGAACTTCACACGCTCAGAGGGCCTGGAGCCTACCACACCAGCAAAATAAAGTTAAAGCAGGAACGGACCACACCTGCATCCTACCAGGTCACAGATGAGTGGACACTCCCATGGGCCCATTTTCCTTTGTTTTGTTTCATTTCATTTCATTTCAGACAGGGTCTCCCTATGCATTCCAGGCTGGCCTTGAATTCGCTATGCAGCCCAGGCTGACCTCAAACTCATGGCAATCCTCCTGCCTCAGCCTCCCAGTTGCTGGGCTTACAAGACTGTGCCACCATGCCCAGCTCCTGTGGGCCCGTTGCACTCCTGGAAGATGGCTGGTCTTAATCTTGAAACAGATCACCATCACAAATCGAAAAGAATTATGCTGAGTGAAATAAGTCAGATTCTCCCCACACCAAAAAAAGAATACCTAGTCTACAATGCCATTTGTATAAAACCAAATCAGCCAGTAGTGCCAGACAGCAGATAGGTGTTCACTGAAGACAGAATGCAAACAGGGGAGAGGAGACGGTAGGCATAAGCAGTTAGCCAATAGCATATTTCCAAGAACAAAAGGCGGTGCTGGGAAATGCCTCAATAGGAGCTCTTTGTGAAATCCATGAAAAAGGCTCCTGTCAGACACAGCCAGCACCTGCCACACCCAGACAGCACGAAGCCAGGTAAGATTTCCCGCCTCTCAGCCCCCATCTACCCGGCTCCCATTTTGCCAGACCTCGAGGCAGTTGGACACATGGCAGAGGCGTGGAAGAGCACCCCAGAGGAATGAGAGTGTCGGGCATGACTCTGTTCCTTATTGCAGATTTCCAGACCCGGGCAGGAGGAGAGCAGCTGTCTAACGGCGGAGAGACTGGCGCCTTGATGTTAGAGTTGATCTCACTAGCTTTTTAAAGGTTTCAAACATTTATTGTTGACTCACTAGTGCTGATCACAGAAAAAAAATTAGCTTCCTGATTAAGCACGTTCGACTGTCCAGCCCGTGGTATTTTTTAAGCTTGATATGGTGATGTAACCTTGACTATGTTAAAGAAGGTATCATCTTGTGCCCTCTCTAAGGGTAAAAGTGTGCTGCAACTCATATGCAGTTCCTTACAGTCCTGGCTTGCTCTTCCTCCAATGTCTCCTCTTGGAGTTGTACCTGATTTTACTACCAGTCTTCATCCGAATGCATTGAGGAACAAGGTGATTCTGCTTTTGCCTCTTGGCCAGCAATTGCCTGATTCTGAAAGTCTTGTGAGAAGACATGCTTAAACTGGAGGCAAGCACACACACATGGTGGCGGACAGAAGCGAAAGAGTTTGATGTCAGTCTTTGAATCTCTAACAATGAATAGTTCATTAATCCTGCAAATCTGCAGTGTGGAAAAAATAAAGTTGTTTCCTGCTTTGCATATCAATGAGGCCGGCTCCTTCGATGACCGGATATTTTTTATAACCAGAGTCTACTTACCTGGTCTGCTGTACATCCTGAGGATCACATGAGTTGCAGAGTGTTCTTAATTACTTCCACAGGAAATGAAAAACCACATACATAGAGATATTGTCAGTGAAGGAGTTTTGGGGGATGTTTTGTTTTGTTTTGTTTCGTTTTTAGTTGAGACAGGATCTTGTTTTGTAGCTCGGGCTGGCCTTGAACTCACTATGTAATGAATTTGCAGGCTGGCTGCAAACACATGGCGATCTTCCTGCCTCAGCCTCCTGAGTGCTGAGATTACAGGTGTAACCACCACACTCTGCCTGGCTGAGGAGTTTTGTAGGAAAACAACCAACATGCTTCCGAAGGCAATAAACTGAAGTGTTTAAGAGCATGGACTGGATTTGAATCTTGGTTCTTTTACTTCCTGGTTGTATGACCTCACTCAAGTTGCACAATCTCTGGGTGCCTTGATTCCCCTAGCTGTGAAATGAGGATAACGATACTAGTCAGCTTAACTAAGCTGTTCTATAAGAACAAACATCTCCAAAATCCCAGTATCTTATAACAACAAAGCTTCATTTCTTGCTTATATCACAATGTCCATCACAGATTGTCTTTGGCTCTTCCCTCTGGGACAGCACTGAAAGAACAGCCCTTATCTGGAATGTTGCTGATAGTCAGCCAGCAAGAAAAGAATGGTTGATGTTGGATGCATAAGATGGCTTTGAAGGCCTCTGCCCTAAAATGACATCGGTCATTTCTGTCAACAATTCTTCGGCCCATGCCAGTTACGTAGCCGAGCTTCATGTCAACATGATGAAGAGAGATAATTCTCTCACAAATAAGTGTGGAGAATATTTGGGACAATAATTTAGTCCACTACAATACCTATCTATGTAAAGTGCTGCAAATAGTAACCGAAAAGGTCACATAACTGTTATATAAGGGCTGTTACTAATATATCTTTTTCCACTTGGCTTTATTTGGTAGTTATCCTAAAAAGGCTAATTGTTCTCAGATCTTATTCAAAACATTCCCTGTATTAAGAATTGTCCAATGTGGGGCTGGGGATTTAGCTCAGTAGTTAGAGTGCTTGCCTAGAAAGCGCAAGGCCC
>PVJO010002880.1:61090-89719 GCA_004026905.1 Hystrix cristata | reverse complement strand
AAAAAAAAGAATTGTCCAATTTGAAGATCTACCAAACCTCACAGAGGAATCCTAAGTAAGAAGTACCGTGTCAGCCAGGCATGATGGTGCACGCTTGTAATCCCTGCACTTGGGAGGCTGAGGCAGGAGGATGGTTTCAAATTCAAGGCCAGCCTGTGCTACATAGTAAGTTAAAGGCCAGCCTGAACTACATAACAAGGCATTATCTCAAAAAAAAAAAAAAAAAAAAAAGTACAGTATAAAAGTCTGGATCTCAGAGCCTAATTTGTGGTCCCACGGGAACATTCAAATGAGGAGGAATAAATACTGCTGTTTCCCTGGCCCAGCTCTGCATGCCTCCCTCTGAAAGACAGGCGTCAAGGTGATGGGCCATCACGCCTCAGCTATTTCAGGATGGCGAGGCCGGTAGAGCGCAGCCTCTGCAAAGTTATTCTTAACTCGCTCGTCGGGAGGCAGACAGTAATAGCTCTGCTTCTGTCGAGCCTTAGCTGACAGAGGGAGGGAGCCCGGGCTCCGGGCCAGCCCGTCCACGTCCTCTTGCTGTTGGGATCAGCATTATCTGGGCCTAGTGTCTGGCCAACATTTCTGTGAAGCTCTGTGGAGACCCAGATTGCCCTCTTGGGGGTCTGATATAGAGGTTCTTCCTGGTGTGGGTTTGGTTTGGGATTTTCAGCCGAGCCTTCAAAGTCTCCGGCTGGGGGCTGTCCCTGGATCAGGAGAAGGTGGTGTTTTTCACCATCCTTGAGCCACAAAGCCAGAGTACCACTGGGCAGAGCCATTTGGAGAGTCTCAAAGATACTTTCCCCTCAGAATATTTTATTTATTTATTTATTTTCCCCTCCGAACATTTTAAATCTCTCCCATCTAGAAGATACAAGAGACTAAAATTCTATTGCAAGTGAGAAACAGGTGGATAAAACATATTTAAGTCTTATCAGGACAGCTTTAATGTTCCCTTTCATTTTATGTCTTGCATGCCTTTCCAGAATACACCATACAGCTGGGATCTCTCTCACCTTATCTCTTTTCTCCTTATCAGTTCAACTGAAAATGACAAATATGGGCTGAGGATTTAGCTCAGTGGTTAGAGTGCTTCCATAGCAAGCACAAGGCCCTGAGTTCAATCCCCAGTACCAAAAAAAAAGAAAGAAAGAAAAATGACAAATATGTCAGGCATGGTGGCATATGCCTGTAATTCCAGCACTTGGGAGGCTGAAGCAGAAGGATCGCCAAGAGTTTGAGGCCAGCCTCAACTACACAGCAGGACTCTTTTCTAAAAAAAAAAAAAAAAATGGCAAATATTTATAGATTATTTCCTGATGATAAGGCTTTGGGCCACACACATAGAAGACATGAACCTCAGTCTTGTCCTTCATGAGCTCTACATGAGTAAGTTCACAAGTATCTCTACGATGGAGACAAAGGTGCTAAAGGGCACAGGGACACTAGACATGTGTGCTGTAGGTGGTGATGGAGGCTTTCTGGACGAGGTAGCTTTTGAGCTGGGCTTTGAAGGATAATGTTGTAGATTGAATTATGTTCCTCAGATTTATTCAAATTCTAATCCCTTGTAGTTGTGAATGTGAGTTTATTTGGAGCTATAGCCCTTATAGGGATAATCAAGTTTAGACATGTGTCATTCTGGATTAAGGTGTCCCCTAATCTAATAACTAATGCCCTTATAAAAAAAAGGGGGAATTTGGGCACAGACACAGATATGGGGAGATGACAACATGCCAACAGAGGTAGAGATGAGAGTGACGCGTCTCCAAGCCAAGGGATGCCCAGGATTGCCAACCGCTGCCAGAAGTCGGGAAGAGGCAGGCAAGGATTGTCTCTGAGGGCCTTCAGAGAGAGAGCATGACCATGCTGACACCTTGATTTCACACTTCTGACCTCCAGAGCTGTGAGAGAAAACATTTCTGTCGGTCTAAACCAGCTAGTGTGCAGTCATTTGTCATGTCGCCTACATAGAAAGCCAGGAGTCTGCGATGGAGGAAAAGACTCTGTAGACAGTCACAAGAGGCGCATGTGCCTACCTCTGAAAGCTTGTGGGAGAATACAGTAATTAGTAATTTCATGTGAGTGTAGCAAAGGAGGTAAAAAGAAAGGAAAAGCCGAATATAGTGGGAGATGATGATGGAAATATAGACTGAGCGCTTGAATGCCAAGCTAAGGCGTTGGAGCTGAGAAGCCGTGAATATTTTTTGGTTTGGGTTTTAGTTTGTTGTTGTTGGGATTTTTGGTTTTTTGATACGGGGTTTCACTACGAAGTTTGGGCTGGCCTTGAACTCACTATGTAACCTAGGCTGACCTCAAACTTGCCGCAATCCTACTGCCTCAGCCTCCCAAGTGCTGGGACTATAGGCATGTACCACCACACTGAGGTGAATTTTTGACTGAAATCTGAACTACTTGAGGTAAACACATCCATTATTCAGGGGTAAGACATTGCCATCCCAGTACAACTTTGAGTTTCTTTCTGTTCTTTTCCCTGGTTTTGGTGCAGTAACATTAGCTGATGCTTGTCTGAGTGCCACAAGATGAATAACTCAAAGGTAGGACAAGGTCTAATTGGTCTTTGTATCCTCAGCGCATAGAGTAGTGTCTTAGTTACTTTCTCATTGCTGAGATAAAATACCGAACACCCACAAGTTAAAGGAAGAAAGGTTTATTTTGGCTCACTGTTTATAGAGGTTTCAGTACCTAGCCGGCTGGTTCCAAGGCAGGGCAGCGTGGCAGAGGGGCATGATAGAGGAAAGATGGTGCATGACACGGCAGGCAGGAGGCAGGGAGGCTTTCTTCTCTTTTTCCCTTTTTCTTCCATCTAGGCTGAAAGCCTATTGGTTAGTGCCACCCACTCCCAGGGTGGGTCTTCCCTGTTCAGTAAATCCATCATCCATACCCAGAACTATGCTCAGCCAATCAGTGGACTAATCTGGTATCACATACTACTCCCCTAAGCCCCACCTAAGAGTGCATGAGGTTTGGGGGGACATCTTGACATAAGCCATAACACACAGTGAAGGTAATATATTGTATTGCTCAGGACTTCAGCTGTATGAGCAACCAGGAGACGTTGGTTTACTCAACAGGGACAAAGAAATGAGAGGGGTATATTCATTTCCGAGGGCTGCTGTAACTACTGACCACAAACTTGTATGGCCTCAAATGACAGAAATATATTCTCTCACAGTTCTGGAGGTTAGAGGTCTGAAATTAAGGCATCATCAAAGCTGGTTCCTTCTGGAGACTCTCGGGGAAATTCTGTTCCATGTTTTTCTCTTAGCCTTAGGTATCCTCAGCAAGCTCGTGCATTCCTTGGCTTGTAAGTACACAATTCCAATCTCTGCCTCCACCATCATATAGCATTCTCCTTACGTGCCCATCTCTGTTTCTCTCCCCATCTTCTTATAGAAATATTTGTCACATTGGATTAGGACCCACCTCCATTGAGTGCAAATTCATCTTGATTATATCTGCAAAGACCTCATGCTCAAATAAAATCACATCCACGGATGTTAGGGGTTAGGACTTCAACAGATCTTTTTGGGAGACGCTTTAGCCCACAATAGAGGGATAGCTAGCTTCAGGTGCGGCTGGCTTCAGGAGCTCAAGCAATATCATACAGTCTCTGTCTCTTCCATGTTCAGATCAGGTCTTGGGCTGATGGCCACTCAAAGCTCAAGGATACAAGTGTGAGGTGCCGGTACCTGAGAGGTTGGGCGAGGAAGAGGCAGTAAACAACTCTTATGTTTCGCACTGGAGGAGACCCAGAGGGACAGTGAGACAGGGAAGAGGCTGTGATTCTTGAGAGCTGTGGTTTGAATGCTGTTTGTTTCCCTAAAGTTTTGCATGTTGGGAGCCTGATCTTCAAGGTGGTGATGTTGGGAAGTGAGATCTTTAAGAGGAAGGGCTTAGTGGAAAGTCCTTATGTCAGCAGAGACCATGGTCTTGGAAGAGATTGCAGGACCCCAGTCTCTCTCTGGCTTTCTCTTTCAAAATATTATTCTTGAACCAGGCATGGTGGTGTACACCTGTATCCCAGCACTTGGGAGGCTGAGGCAGGAAGATTGCCATCATTTTGAGGCCAGCCTGCAGTATATTGTGAGTTCAAGACCAGCCTAAACTACATAAAAAGATCCTGTCTCAAAAAAATGAAAAAATTATTATTCTCTGGCATATGCTCTGCCCTTGGCCATGTAACCCTTATCAGAGCCTGCATTGTGCTGTTTGGACGTTCATCCTCCAAAACTATGAGCTACATAAACCTCTTTTCTTTATAAAGTTGGATTGCCTCTGGTATTTTGTCATAGTAAAACAAAACTGATTAATACAATGAGGAAGGCCAAGTTAGAGATAAGCCGAATAAGGAGCAGAGATAGGGGAAGAGTGGTTCCAGTAGAGTGGAGCTGTTATGGAAACCTGCACACCTCATTATCTTGTTGGGACTGGTCTTTTTAAAGGGTCTAATAAAGTACAGGCACCCAACACCAGGCTTGAGGAAAAGCACTCTTTTTATGTAGAGCTTGGCATCTCCTGTCAGGACCAGTGAGGTGGGATCTGTTGTTTTCCCTGTCCAAGTACACAACTTCTGTCCCCCATTCCTTTGGCAACAGCACCATCCTTTGCCTTTGGGATAATCCTTTAGGTGGATACCACTGCCATCTCCAACTTGTGCCTGGGGTCTCAGATTAGCCCAGGGACGAGCAGTCCGAAGAATCCATCCCCTCAGCCACAGTGACTATTCGGGAAAGCCCTCCTGTGTATCTAGTGAGTCCTAAGCACCAGACTTTTCCTGGAACTATTGGGAAAGAGAAGTGCTCTTTTCCACTGTGGGGAGGGGTGCTAACTGGTAGAAGGTAAGTGTGAGGCCATTAGGGACCATCTGTGCCACCACATGGAGGAGCCTGCCTCAGAAGGAAGTCAGGCGGAAGACAGCAGAGCTGAGAAACACAGACAGCACTGGCAGCCTGGGGCATGGCTCTGCAGGGCTGAAGTAATGTCTTCCTGGACGCTTTCCAGAACCCACGTGGGCCAGTGCAGTCCCTCCTCTGCTTCAGCTTGCATGAGTAGAACTTCCCTCGTCCACAGCAGTTCAGATTCCACACTAAGCCTTTGGATGGGATGGACCCTGGGTAGCTAAGGTGGCCCTTGTGCCTCCAGGGAGTTGGGAAAGAAGGTCATGAAGTTCCGTTTTCTTCTCCTGCCCCCAGATATTTGGTTAAGAAGAAAGCAGAGGCTGGATCAGTGGTCCCTTGAGTCGTTCTGGTCTTTTCTGGTCTACCCGGTACAAACCCAAGTTGTAGCAGTGAGAACCATGCTGAGCCTTTCTTTGAATTTCATGGGCAGCTACTCCTTGCATTCGACGCTTCTTACTTTCACATCTCATCTGATCTTCACTAGAATCACACAAGGGAGGCAAGGCTGGTATTATAATTACTGTTATTAGACCAATGTATAGATGAGGAAACTAAACCAGTGACTTATGAGTATACACGACTGCAGCGTGATTGTGCTGAACCATGATCACAAAGAAATGAAACTAGGCCCATTCACCTATTTATTCACCTACTTGTCAAACAAATATTTATTACGAATCTCTAAGAGGCTAGGTTTTTGCTGATTTCAATAATGAATTTTAAATAAGTAAATAAGGACTCCCTGCCTTTAAGGGTTCCCTAGTCTATGAGGAATGGTAAAGATATGTCTCCAAATTATACTGTTAGAAAGGCAAGAAAGGGTAAGTTTGACGAGAGGCCTGGGTGAGATGGCCCAGAAACTCAGAGGAGAGCTTATTTCTCCTGGGGAGATGAACATCTGTAGACCTCCTGGGAAGGCAAATAAATGAAGGATGAGCATTGCAGAAGGAGAGAAAAAGAAGAAAATCAAAGTCATGGACAGTCCAGGGAAAGCCAAAAGCCGAATGTGGCTGGGGTGTCAGGCATTTGAGGGAAGCACAGAAGAGCTTGGAAAGTGGGGTGCAGAGACAGATACTGGCTGGGCTAAAGGAGGTGCTGTGCTCAGCCAGTGATGACTTTTCTTTACAAGCAGGAGCCCCACATGGTTTGGTCATGAAAACTAACCTGAGGGGGTGGTTAGAATGAGTAGAAGAATGAAAGCATCAGTTTTCTAGGCAAGAAATTATAAGGTCCTGAGTTGAACAAGACTCTAATTATTTATTTCTTTGTAGACAAATCGCTCCAAAACTTAAAGGCTCAATATTCCTATTTTCTCTATTTGTCCAGAACTTTGACAAGGATAAGGGATGCTTTCCTGAAGTCCTCTTCAGAAATCCCAATATTCTCTGGGTAGGTGTGTTCTTTTACTTACCTATAATCCATGACACTTTTCCTATAGTTCTATTATACAGTTTCAAATTTGCATTTCTGTGCTGATTCTCTTTTAACCTACTAGGCTGCAAGCTTTTATTTTATTTTTTTTTGTTTTGTTAGTTTCTTGAGACAGAGCCTTGCTGTGTAGTTCAGGCTGGCATTGAACTCACTATGTAGCCCAGGCTAGCCTTGAATTTACCACAATCCTCCTGCCTCAGCCTCCCAAGTTCTGGGATCACAGGCATGCACCACCATGCCCAGCTTGCAAGCTTTTAGAAGGTAAACTAACTGTAGTACCTCTCACATGACAAACCAGAAGATAAATATTTGTTGTATTAACTGACCGAAAAAAAAAAACCCACTTAATGGTTCAAAATGACTACAGTTTTATTCTAACTCATAATTGTACAGGTCAGGGATTTGGGATGGGCTTGGCTGGGTGATTCTTTGGTCTTGTGGAATACCCACTGGAAGAACCCACAGTACTCAGTTGGTAAGCTGGGTTGGTCTGGGGCAGTGACAGCAAACCTTTTAGAGCTTTCAATGATACAAACGGCCCAGTGTGGCACACAAGCCACATGTTCACCACCACTGGTCTGGCGGACACAAGGCAGCTCCCCTCACACGCTTGGCTTCTTGGAAGAAATGGCCGAAGGCTGAGCTCGGGTGAACCCTTTTCCTTCTCCACATAGTTTCAGGGCCTGTCCAGAGTCAAGGCTCTAAAAACTAGAGTTTTAAGAGACAAGAAACAGAAATTGCTGACCACTGAGTCCTGCTCCTGAAGATTGGCACAACATTACTTCTATCATATTTATTGGTTCAAGCAGTCACAGAACCCAGTGGGCTTCGGTGGTTGGGACATGTGCTCACTTTTCAATGGGAGCATTATCAAAAAATCGGAACCATCTCTCCTCTCCCACAGGTCAGGGAATGGACAGAGGATGACAGGTGGATGGTAAATTATAAAGTCCCAGCACTTGGCAACCACTTGGAGTCATTCATTTCAAATATTCATTGATCATTTGCTATGTGCCAGACAATGTTACAGACACTGAGGACACAGCAGAGAACAAAACAGATCAAAATCTCCAGCTCCACAGTGCTCCTAGGCAAGGGGCTTCGGCTCAACAGCTGGTGCAGAGGCTCCCAGTGTCTGTACCTGCAGCCCAGCAGTGCCTTTGTCAGATGTGGGGCGCCCAGGAGGCCAACTTGGATTCAAGAGGGGCAGCATAATCAAGAAACTAAGTGCTCAATTCTCCTGACACTGGGGCTGACATAACCACAGCAACAGCCTTCCAACTCCAGGCTATTGAGGAAATCCAGGATTTTGCTTCCAACCGCAGGCAGGCCCTGTGAGATTACAAAGAGAAAGGCAGGCCCTTTAACAACCTCACAGATTTCCTGCCTTCCTTGAGCAGGAAAAGCACATGAAATCATGCAAATCCACAGCCCACTGTCAGTAACACCCTGGTAACAAGGAGGGCTCCAGCGCTGGAATTTACACTCAGCTTAATCCTCCCATGCATTTTAAATTGATAACCTCTCCGCTGAGCTCCATTAAAAAAACACACCCACAGAAGTTTCTGGCATTAGGAAATTGTTCATGGGCGTTTGGAAACTCGGATCAGTCTTGTTTCAACAGAGATTCAAATGCCCACAATACATTATTGAGTTTTGTTATTATTTATTTATTTACTTATTTGAGGGGTTTTTTTGAGATAGAGTCTCACTGTGTAGTTTAGGGTTTTTTTTTGTTTTGTTTTGCTTTTTCTTTTTTTTGGTGCCGGGGATCGAACTCAGGACCTCGTGCTTGCAAGGCAAGCACTCTAACCACTGAGCTAAATCCCCAGCCCTCACTGTGTAGTTTAAACTGCAAAAGAGGAGCCCCATGAGATATATATAGATATAGATATAGATATAGATATAGATATAGATATAGATATAGATATAGATATATTGTCCAGTGTTCCACCAGTTCTTAATTCATGGAAAATCTTATTTCCACAACAATGTTACCCACTCCCCCTTATGGATTATTTTCAATAAATCTCACACATCATATTATTTTGTCTTAAATATTTTAGTATGTGTCTCTGGGTAGGTTCTTAAAAAATAACCAAAACATCATTATCTTTACTAAAAATTAATAATTTCTCAATATCTATATCCAATCAGTGTTCAAACTCTCCTAAGTGTATGTGTGTGTGTGTGTGTGTGTGTGTGTGATTTCTTTAAATCAAATAAGCCCATACATTATTTTTGTTGACAAATGTTTTGTCCTTTGTTTGTTTGTCGGTTTAGTTTGGTTTTTTTGAGACAGTGTCTCCCTGTGCAGTTCAGACTGGCCTTGAGCTCACTAAGAAGCCCAGTCATGATGATCCTCCTGCCTCAGCCTCCCAAATGCAGGGTCATAGGCATGTACCACCATACCCAGGTGTGGTGGACTTATTGTGGTAAACTTGAGCAGGAATGCCCAGCTTATCTGGGTTGGTGTGGTTCTGGATGTAGAGGATCCACCTGAGGATTGTTGCTGACACAACATAAAAGAAAACGGGAGCAGAAGATAACAGGAGGCTGTTTCCCAGGAGAAACTCTATTGCAGCTGGTTTCCCTGAAGTGAACTCGGCTGTTCTCATCACAGAGAGATCTCGGGGCCTTGCTGTCATCAGGGATGATTGTTCACTTCAGAGGAGCTCTGGTCTTCACCTCTGCTGGGAGCATCATATCCTGGTTCCAGTATAGATTTCTTCAGCCCTTTAGTGCAGATGTGGATGTACATGGGACAGTGCCGTGGGCTCCCAGCCTTTGACTGGATCTTTCATGTCTCCAGTGCATAGATGGGTGTTCTGCACTCTTTCTGTATTCGGCTTGCATATGTGAATGTTGTAACTTGTAATTGTCCTGTATTAAATCTGCTCTCTTGCAAACCATTGACTCTAGAAAAGTAACTAATACACCAGCTGTCCTTTGATCTTAATCTGTGTTTCTCTCTTCCATCCTTTAATTTCCTTGCAATTTATTGTTGAAGAGATAAAGTTGTTTGTCCTATAAAAAAAGTCCCCACGGTCTCAGTTTTCCAGATTGCTTTCCTGTTGTGCTGACACGTTTCTCTACCCTCTTGCTGCATTTTGCCCACCAAAACTCTGGTTGAAATTTAATCCCCACAGTCAGGTATTAAGAGTGCAAACAACCCAACTAAGTTATTTGGAGGTGGGACTTTGGGAAGTAATTAAAGTTAAACGAAGCCCCACAACAAGGCCCTAATGTGCTGGACCATGGCTTTATAAGATGAGGAGACACCGAGCTGCCGTGCTGTTTCACCACATCATACCCTATGTCACTTTGGGTCTCTGAAGAGTCTTCACCTGTAAGAAGGACCTCACCACATGAGGCTGCCTGTCTTAGTAACTTTTCTCATTGCTGAGACAAAAGTTAAAGGAGGAAAGATTTATTTAGCTCACAATTTGAAGAGGTTTCAGTTCACAGTTGGCTGGCTCCAAGGCAGCGTGGCATGGCAGAAGGCCATCACAGAGGAGAAACAGTTCATGGCAGGCAGAAGGCAGCAAGTAACAAGCAGAGACAAGAGCAGCCCTCTTTCTGTTTTATATTCTATCCAGGCTACCGGCACTTAGAGCACTCTTAATTCTAGCAATGCACGATGAATCAATCGCAGCACCACACACCCTAGATTCAGCTACCTCTGAAAAGCCTCACCTATGACCACATGAGGCTTTGGGAGGCTACTTAGACACAAGCCTTAACATTGCCCAACTTTAAACTTCTCAGCTTCACAATCATAAGACCAATAAACCTCTTTTTCTGATAAATTTCCTAGTCTATGATATTTGGTTATACCACCAGAAAGCACACTAAGACACCTCTATGTTCTTGGAAAATTGGTAGTGAGATTCAGAGGCTCAATTTGATTTAGGTTTGAGTCTCTTGAAAAGAATAGCTCGATGAGGCCCTGAGTTCGATCCCCGGTACCAAAAAAAAAAAAAAAAAAATAGCTCGAGTGCATTGTATATTCCCATCAGGAGCCACATGTCAGGCAGCTTTCTGTGGCATTAGCATCCGTTGATGATTTTTTCTAGGGGTTGTAAAGTGGGTGATGTTCCCATTCTGTTGTTCCTCACTGTGGTTTCTCGCCTGCCATACTTCTTCTCCTTCATCACCTATTTGACTGTCCTAAGACACAATTATACAGAAAAGCCAAGATAAAGGGTTGATTTTTTTTTTCTTTTTACTTATACTTACTTGTCTTCAAAATCATGAGATTATTTCCTTGCCCTCTTTAAAGTTTTTTGTTTTTGTCATTATAAACGCACGTATTTAAATGTATTTCACAGGTTCCAGTTCCTCACCATTATTATCATTGTGGTATTCAAATTGCACCTCCCACTTTTGGCCTATGAAAGCTGATTCAAGTTAGCACCTGAGTCCTTAGTCACAGTAGAGTTTTCATTCCATAGTCTGCTGGCCCCAAGTCAGAATAGCATAGTTGGAGGGATTGGGGGGAAGAAAGCTGCTCATCAGGACATCCAGGAAGCACGGAGATTGTAGGGAGGAGCTGGGGAGACTAACCCTGCCAGGCCACGCCCCCAGTGCTACGCTTCTTCAGACCAGACCCCACCTTCTAACAGCAAGTTAGCTGTAAACCCAATAATCCAGTCACCTTCCAAAAGCCCACCAAGGACAGCATGAGGTTCTTGGGGGAAATCAAGACAAAAACTGTAACAGGAAACTTCCAGTTCAAATTAAACTACCAAATTTTGACTTAATCTCATCTATTTTGCACATATTCTTGCTTTCTCCTCTACTGAAGATTCTGGTTCTTGGAAATGGAACAGAATTACACATCTGTAATCCCAACACTCGGGAGGCTGGGGCAGGAGGATTGCCAGGAGTTGAAAGCCAGCCTGGACTACATAGCAAGTTCAAGGACAGCCTGACTATGTAGCAAGACCCTGTCTCAAAAAACAAAACAAAACAAAAAGAACAGAATTACTCATTTGCTTTATCACACAGTGTACACATAACAGTCTCAGAATAGCACCGCACACCAATACAATTACTGAAAATAGGCCATGATTTCCTTCTTTCTTTTTCTTGTTTTATTCCTTCCTTCTTTTCTTTCTTTTCTCTCTTTCTTATTTTCACAGCTTTTTTTGCCTTTACCATATATCACACTAGAAATACACACTCAAATTTCTAGGTTTTAAAATCACTCAAAATAGCTTTTTTTTGTGTGGTTGTGTGTCAAACTGCATTACAATATTAAGTTCATTCACTTTATATTTTTAGCGATAACACAGTTTTTTAAAATGTGAATTTAGCTATAGTTATGTAAAATATTTACATGGTTCTAATGTCATATCTATAAAGTTTATTCAAGGTATGTTCAGAGAATATAGCTTCTCTCCTTCTGACTCTACCTTAATCCCTCTCTTTTCCTATAGACAGATTCTTTAAAATATTTATAGCTTACCTTTTGTAAACAGACACATGTTCTTAGTTAAAATTCTTTTTTTCTTTCTCTCTCTGTCTTTCTTTTAACTGGGTCTTGCTAAATTGCCCAGACTGGCATCAAACTTGCCATCCTCCTGCCTCAGCTTCTCAACTGCTAGATTATAGGCAGGCACCACCACACCTGGCTGTTCTTTCTTAAATTCTACATATACTTTTTTTCAGTTTCGTTGAGGATGACACCAAAAAATAACTTCCTTTAGAACTTGGCAAAAGTAATTCCTATCCTGGATCTTGTCTGGAACCCCATGCTTTAGAGGGTCCCACACATCACAAACACAAACCATACATTTATTTAAAGCCGTAGGTGCCTCCACATCAGGCCACCAGCACTCATCCTGGCACCATGAGATGCAGGGCACTAAGCATCTCTCTCATAAACAACACTGTTCACACCCCAGGGAAACACTGCTTAGCTCTTGCCCTAAGGCCTTGAAATAGTGAAGACTGCGTCTGATGCCGTGATTGTGTAAGGGTTGTGCTGCTGCCTCTGTGGAGATGGACAAACCTCTGAGGTTTGGGAAGAATTTGAGCAAGTGAAGTGTTTGAGCAAGAGCAAAGACAAGTAGACTGTCCTTCCTCTCGCCACAAATGTAATACATTCTTGTAAATCAAAACATAGTTTCTTAGTACTGCAGAGTGTGCCTGTTTCTCTCATGCTTTGCCAAGAGTATGTTGTAAACTTTTGGGGTTTAGCCCATCTGATGGGTTAGAAATAATATCCTGTATTTTAATTGGTTTTTTGTTTTCATTTTTGGTTTTTTTTTCCCCTGGTATTGGGTACTGAACCTAGGGCCTTCCCACTGAGCTACCTCACATGCAGGAATGTAAGGCTTTTGTCTGTCAACACCTGGATCCTTAGCTGTATTAAACTCTGGATTAAATTTGGGGAATTCAACAAAATATGAATTGTGGATAAATGTGAAAATATGGATAATGTGGAGGCATTATCCATGCCCCCACAAAGGGCTTAAACATTAATTAACAAGAGATATAAATAACTCATGGAATAATTAAAAAAAGAGATATGAAAGACGTATAGAATTAATTGCCAGATATAATACCCCTAGTTCTGAGTAAGGGTCTGGTATGGCTATGGTACCCAGAAGTCTTCTTAAAGAGTAGTTGGATTTAAATTGGATCTCAAGGGGTTGGAGATTTAGCTCAAGTGGTACAGCGCTTGCCTAGCAAGTGCAGTGCCCTGAGTATGATCCCCAGCACCCCCAAAAATAAATAAATAAAATAAATTGGATCTTGAGGAATAAATTGGAAACATACAAGAGAAAGTTGGAAGGCAGGACTTTCACCTTCTGTGGGGATCCTTGAAATCTGGGTCAAGAGTACGGCCACCTCAGGTAGGTCACAGGGGGAGGAGAAGGATATTTGTTAAGGTAGCAAACAAGAGCATATGGGACATGGTGCTGGAGGCCAGATGACACTACACCAAAGACTCTGAAACTTGCCCTCTGTCACAAGACAGGATGAGCCACACACCCCCCTATGCATACCTGAACCCTATCCCAGAGAGAGATTAGACAGTCTGAGAGAAGGGGAGTTAGTGTCAGCTAAAAGGCCTATTTAGATAAGATCAGACAAAGATTTCAATTGGATTTACTTTACACTGGGATGTTCCTTAAAGTCGGCTTAGATACTACAAAATACCAGTGAGTAGAGCAGTGGGAGCAGTGGCTAAAGAAGAGGGACAGATCAGCTGTAGTAAATATAAAATAAGACATTTACATTTCTCCACACAGCTTAGTTGTTGCTGCTCCCAGTAAGGGAGGGAATATCATGTATTGCTCTATATGCACAGCTACTAACCTGCCGGCCACAGTCATCCACTTACGAACTCTAAATTGTCTCCAAAGGCCATTTCAGCTTTGACTTCTGAAGTCTCATAGGCCTAGAGGAGGGAGTCATACACTCTGCCCTCCTTGCTTTCACCTGTTCCCCAGATGTCACTTTTGTGTCTGAAGAGTTCTTCTAGCCAGAGAACAAATGGCACTGGCAGATAAGAAAGGGCTTTAAGGGCTCACACTCTGGACGTGCTAATGGACTGCTCTTCATGTTCAGGAAGGTACCTAGACTGAATGTGTTTCCGAGCCTAGGCACACCTACCACCTACCATGGGCTTCATTTGCAAGGACAGAAAACAGGAAATGGCCGCTGATTGGCTGATTCCAATTCAGGGATGACCGGGGTTTAGAATAGCAATGGTGATTTATGGATCGGGTGGAACAGATGTGAATCCCTACAATGGCTAGACAGGCAATTTAT
Organism: Hystrix cristata; assembly: GCA_004026905.1. NCBI lineage: Eukaryota > Metazoa > Chordata > Mammalia > Rodentia > Hystricidae > Hystrix > Hystrix cristata. The sequence goes on along the minus strand of PVJO010002880.1, from coordinate 75,581 downwards.
CTCTGGATAGAAAATCCCCTGATGTGTGAGACAGGGAGCATCTCTGAGGTTGAGTTTTCAGGCCCACAGAATTTAGCCGGTCTGGAGAGGACAGTGATGGGAGATCTCAAAGGGTGAGAGGTATTGGCAATAGTTTGTCCTTGTGAAGAATGGCAGATGCAGTTCTTGGAGGTGGTTTCTAGGCCAGAAGCACTTGGAAAGAGGGATACTTCTGCAGAGGGTGAAGTTATGCTGACACTGGCAGAAGGAAAGCTCTATTAGTGTCCCTTAGGAGTCATTACACAACCTGTATCTTTAAACTCTTAGTAAAGGATAAAGAACTTCCACTATGAGCTGATGATAATGCAGAGCTTCCAACTAGTATCTCCAGAGGAGCCAGAACCCCACATATCACTGGAGCAGTCAGCAAGAGATTTTTATTCCTTTGGTAGGTGGTGTCACTTGATTCAGATCAGCTTTGAAGCAGTTGCAGAAGACGGACCTTTGCCCTTCAGCTCCCCTTACGATTTTTTTTTTTTTTTGAGACACAGTCTCACTGTGTAATCTGAAATAAAAATCTGAAATACTAAGTGCTCCAAAACCTGAAACTTTCTGAACATGGACATGATGCCTCAAGTAGAAAATTTCACTCTTGACTTCAGATGACAGGCGGCAGTCAAAATATGGGCACACTAAAAGTATTGTATAAAATCACCTTCAGGCGATGGGTGTAAGATGTATATGAAACAAAGAATTTTGTGTTTATACTTGGGTCTCAGCCAAGATAACTCATTATGTATATTCCAAATGTCCTAAAATTCACACCCTCAGTCTGAAATCCAAAATACTACTCTGTCCAAGCATTGATAAGGGATATTCAACCAGTATTGTAGTGGACAGGATGTATGTGCCCCCTTTCCTAAATGTAAATGTTGAAATCCTGCCCTGCAATGTTTCTGGCATTAAGAGGTGGAGCCTTTGGGAGGTGATTTTAATGCCCTTTTAAAGAAACCCCAGAGAGCTCTCCCTCCGTCTTTCTGCCTTGTAAAGATGAAAAGAAGTCTGCAGTCTGAAGAGGACCCTCCCCAGAAGCCACCTAAGCTCTCACCTTGATCTTGAACTTTCAGTCTTCAGAACTGGGAGAAATGAACATCTGTTGCTGAGGCCATCCCCTCTCTGGCAATGTATTAGAGCAGCCTGAACTGCCCAAGACAAATACTTCATAGGGCTGTTGGAAGGATGACATGAGACAACACATATAAGGTGCTTAGCATAGTGCCTAGCATATAGAAGTATGAAACGAGTATTAGCTATTCTTATGATGTAATAAAAATAGTTGCTGCAGGGAGTGGATGAACTAAATAAAAATGTAAATGACAGGCCAGTGAAAGACAGGCTGGGAAAGTCAGATAAGGCTAATATTCCATGCCACTGAGAGCCGTGACCAGCCCCTTCTGGACCCACACTTTTCCCAGCAGGAGCCAGCACTGGTCTGGCACATAGATTCTTTGGCTGTGTTTCTTTGACAATTATAACTGAGGAATTCAACTTATTTTGGGTGAAATCCCTGGAAGTCGAAGTTCAGATCTCAGACTGGGCAACGCAGCCACATTTTCCAATGAGTAACTCCTTCCATTATAACTCCTGGCAAATGATCCTATCACTCGCTGAGAGAATCTGCTGTCATCTCTGGGAAATAGTAAGACCACTGCATGGGGCTTGACTCAGATGTCAGAGCAGGGGTATTTTGAAAGCTTGACCTCATTTGCAAACATGTGTTTGTACATACCTTTTGTCAGATGCAACTTTTCCGTTCCTAATTTAGCTCCTCAAAAACTTCCCTGAAATGAAAGGAGTGACTATGAAGAGAGATAGAGAAACTTTTAATATATCTTTACTCCAGGTGTGTTCTGGGAGAGTTCCTCTGTCTCTGAGTCAATTTCCCATCGACCGAGGAGCCAGAACTAGGGAGACAAAAATGGAAAGTACCAGAATGCTAACAACTGCCTTTGCTGAAGGGTTACTATGTGCCAGGCACCACAGGATCCCTTTCACCTGCACTGTGACCCCGATGGGTAGGAAACAGAGACGGGGAGAAGCTAAGTAACTTGCGCAGGGACACAAGCTGTTATACAAACTGAGGCTGCCTGTCTCCAAAGTGGCTCTTTTAACCACTGAGCTAGATGCCATCTGAGTGTTACCTGCTGTATAGCAGCAGCCAAGAGTCTCTCCTTCTCTGTTTGGGACCTGGAAAGGGTTTTAGGCATTTTCACAGGCTGGCAGACACTAAGAGGGAAAGAAGATAACTGGAAGACTCAGTGACTTAGAAACAGGCACTTTGGGGGAAGAGTGGGCAGTTCCTCTCTCTAGATCTCCCCCGGCCTTCTAGATCTGGCTCCCATCATCATGACACTCCATGTCCTCCTCTCCACATTCTGTCTACATTAAACACGAGCTCTATTTTCCTGTGTTCTTTCCCATCATTCTTAACCCCACCAAAATATACCATCATCTTCTGAATTCTAGAGACTTTACCGAGATGCTCTGTATTATTTTTCCGGTGTGTAGCATGGTGTTCCATACATGGCAGATGCAGCTGATAACGATGACACACAGAGAGCTGTGGATGGAGAGGCAACAGGTGACTTCCGGCTGAGTCCTATCTCTGCCCAGATTTGCAGTGTGATCTCACATCTCCGGCTCAATGCCTCATTTGTAGGCTGATGACTAGGTGTTTTCTACGGCCTCCTCCATCCTGAGAGGTCTAGATTCTGTGATTTTGACTTGCCCATCTGAAAGGCAGGCGCAGGTTCTGGAGCCCCTTTGAGAAAGCTGGGTTCCCGGGCACGACTTCTGTGTCTTCTGCCTGCCAGGCAACTTTTACAAATGGGATATGGAAAATAGTGTTATTAGTGGGCTCAAAACCATCAATGTTTTCAGTAGAAGGAAATGAGAAAATCTCCTTTCGTGAGTGTATTGAAAGGCAGATCAGGAACCACTATCTCCTAGTGTGCCAAAAACTGCATAAATATGCACCTTCGAAAGGTGGGAGGATAAGGATCTTTGCTTAGGCTACTCAGTGGTATTTCTCATGTGGACAGCTTCAGTGAGGCTGGAAGCAAAGGGGAGCCCCTCCCCAATGCACTCTACCCAGTAGCACAGCTACCTCTGACCAGACTCCTTCCAAAACGAAAATGAGCTAAGTGGAGGAGGATATTCAGGTTTGCATACAAAGGCAATGCAAAAAGCCAGGTGTGGTGGCTCACACCTGTAATCCCAGAACCCAGGAGGCTGAGGAAGGAGGATCGCTGTGAACTCAAGGCCAGGCTGGGCTATATAATGAGTTCAAGGTCAGCCTGAACTACATAGAGAGATTCTGTCTCAAGGAACAGGAAAAAAAAAAAAAAAAAAAAAGCAACAAAGGCAATCAGAAAGACTCACCTTTTCACTCCCAGATGACCTGTACATCTATCTTGAAGTAGCCCTCCATCATTATGGCCCAAGCCCAAGAATCTCTTAAATCATGGGAAGTTTGGAGCAAATGGCTGGGCACTGCCATGACAAACCCATGGAGAAGGGATCTTAGCCTGTTGGGGCCTTGCATTGCTCCCTAAGACCAACGACAGAAGTGGCTGCATGCTCTGCCAAGACTCCAGATCTGTCCTCATGTAGGATAGTGTGGAAAGCCCATCCATGATCCCAGAGTGCCTATAAAATGCCATTTTCCCAGGCAGGTCTACATACCATGGGGGATGCAAAGTTAAGTAAGGTATTCTTTCCCTTTAAGGTGCTCACAGTGTAGAAGAAAACACCTCTCATTTACAGACAACTTGAGCAGCAGAAGATGGAGCTATAAAAGTCAAAATGGGGTTATAATCTTCGAAGAAACACAGCCAAGAAGTCTGTGTGCCAGGCCAGCCCTGGTTCCTGCTAGGACAAGTGTGGGAAGAAGATGGCTAGAAAGAAACAAAAAGGATGAGAAGACCAAACAGAGATGAATACTGGGAGAAATCATTGTGTTTAAGGGCAGGCAATAAGGATTTTGAGAAGGCAGAAGATGTGAATCCTCCAGATTATGGAGGATTGGAAAAATCGTGTTGAAAATTTTCTTATTTATTCTAGGACCTCATTTCCTTTCACTCCATTGTGTAGAAAAGCCACATCTTCTTTAGCCATTCATTGGTCGTTGGGCATTTGGCCTCATTTCCTTTTGAATTCAACCTTCCCAGTAGAAGCCATATCAACAAAAGTTATTTTTAAATTTTCAGTTGTGGAGAATTTCCAATAGTTGAGAGAGATCAGTGTTCTCATCATCCAACTTCAATGATTCCTGCCCAAACTCTTATACTTCTCCCCAACTATTCTGAAGCAAATTTCATACATTGTATTTTTTTTTCCCCAGTGCTGGGGATTGAACCTCACACGTGCTAAATCTATGCTCTACCACTGAACTCTACCCCCAACCTGGACACTATATTCTTTCATCTATAAATATTTCAGTGTACGTCTCTAAAAGAAAACAATTCTGTATTTTTTATATAACCACAATGTCATCATCACACATTTAAAAATTAACAACAATGCACTAATACCTAGTATCTAGTAGACATTCGGCTTCCTAATGGTTTCATAATTGTTTTATAAACAATTTAGTTATTTGAGTCAGGATCTGAAAAAAGTTCATACATTGCAATTGGTGGATCTTTAAAGTCTCTTCATCATCCCTGTACCCCCATCTCTTTGTCATTGTTTTCTTCCTTTGCAATTTATTTGTTTTCTTGTGTGTGTTTGTTTTTGCTTTTGAGACAGGGTCTCATTGTGTAGTTCAGTTCAGGATGGCCTTGAACTCACTATGTAGCCCAGGCTAGCCTCAAACTTGAGGCAATCCTCCTGCCTCAGCCTCCTGAGTGCTGGGACTACAGGGATCCACCACCATATCTGGCTGCAATTTATTTGTTGATAAAACCAAATTGTGGTCCTATGATGTATCCACACCTAGATTGTGCTGTGTTCCTCTATTACGATTTAACATACCCTGTATTCTCTGTATGTTCTCTAAATTGATCATTACATTCTGAGGCTTGGTCAGATTCAAGTTTCAGCACTTTGGAAATAGACATTATATTAAAGGGCCCAGTGGGGGCTTCGTCTTATTTAATCTGCAAAGCCATCTTATGCAGTCGGTGCCATCATCATTGCTGCTTTACAGATAAGGAAGCTGAGGTCCCGAGAGGGTCTGTCACTTGCTCAGGGTCGCATACCTAGTTGTAAGTGGGGGAGGAAGGGACGGCAACAGGGTGGGTAATAGCTACAGGGGTAGACTGACTAGGAGGAATAATTTCTAATGTTCTACAACACAGTAGGATAACTGAGGTTGACAACAAGTAATTGAGTTTAATTGAGTATTTCAAAATAGCTAGTAGAGAGAGTGCGGCATGTTCCTCAGCAAGAAGAAATGACATATGTCTGGGGCCCAGGGACGCGGCTCAGGGATGAAATGTGTGGTGCCAGGTGTGGCGGTGCACATACGGAATCCCGGCACTCTGGGAGGCTGAAGCAGAAGGATCACAAATTCCAGTCCCACCTGGGAAATTAATGAGACCAAAGGGTGGAATAAAATAAAAATAAAAAATAAAGTGGGCTGGGGATTTAGCTCAAGTGGTAGAGCGCTTGCCTAGCGACTGCAAGGCCCTGAGTTCGATTCCCAGCACCAAAAAAAAAAAAAAACCAACCAAACAAACAAAAAAATTAAGTGGGCTGGGATGTAATTCAGTGCATAGGCCCTGCATTCACTCCCCAATACCACCACCACTGCCACCACCAAAAACAAAAAGAAAAGATAGCATGTGTGCCTAGCATGTTCAATGCCTTTGTTTTGATCCTCAGCACCACACATGCCTATTTACTATCCTCTCTTCATCCCTCCCTCCTCTACTTACAACTATGTGACCTTGGGCAGGCGATATGACCATTCCAGATCTCAGCTTCCTTCTGAGTAAGATGGCAATAATGACAGAACAGATGAATAGGATGGCTTTATAGATTAAATACGACAATGTCACCAAACTCTTGGTCTAGCATTATGCTCCTCAATAATATCTAGCTATCTTTAAGTGATCAAACTTGAAGATATGTGGCTAAGGTGATAGATATGTCAATTACCCTGATCTGATCATTCCACATTGTATGCGCGTGTGTGTATCTTAACACTGTACCCCACAAATATGAATAATTACTGTGCCAATTAAAAGGAAAAAATATTTGTAAAAGATCTTTCAAGAATGACTGATAAGTATTTTCAAAACAACATCCAATGAGATGTCATGCACATTTTTGCCTGAAGAATGATATCTATTTTCAGCATATCTAGGGGAAGTTCTTGATTTTTTTCTGATACTTGTAGAACTAACATGAAGAAAAGTCACCTAGTTCTAGCTCCTTAAAAATGAGGTGACATAGCCAGGTTAGGCCAGCTGAACTACCTAGTGAGACTCTGGCTTAAAAAAAAAAAAATGAGGTGACAGCAAGCAAGATGATATGACAATAGTCAAGCTAGGGCACTCTGCACCAACACAGGACTCTTCACGTTCCATCCAGGCCTTATCTACCAGGGAACAGGCCTTATCTACCAGGGAAACTCCAACGCCAACAACACTATTTTCATTTCTAATCATTGATCCATTGACCAGACTTTAGATTTCTTGGGTTATTTGCCTCCAGTAGCCTGTCCCTCACCCTGTTGGCCACCATCAGAAAGAGGGCTACTTGAGTCCTCTGGTCAACTTTCCTATCCTTAGTTATTTGCTAATATTAAAGCCAATTGTTGTTACCATTTTGCTAACATTATTTTTTTTTAATTCTTTTTTCTTTTATGTTCCTCAAATATTAACTGAAGAAAACTACCCTGGAAGCTTGGGAGTTCCCTCATGGCAGTTTTAGGAACCTCCAGATCACTTTTCACCTTTGTTTGTACAACATGTATTCCATCCTTTGGCCAAACTCGATTACCTCTCAGCATTTGCTGATATCACTTCTCCTTGCCTTTGACCATACTCTACTTCCTTCCATCCTTGTTTTTGCTACTGCCATCCTGTTCTCTTTCCAGGCTCTTCCCCAAAGCTGCAACCATCCATTCACCCAGCCTGCCAGCCTTCCTTTCTTGCATCCACCCATTGATCCATCCTGCCATTTATCCTGCTATCTTTCTAGCCAGCAACATTTATTGGGCAACTATTAAGATAGTTGCTGGAGATAACAAGCTGGTCCTGCCTGACAGGAGTGGACAGTTCACCACTGTACTGTCCTTTCTGGTAGCGACCATCACCATGCAGTTGGTGAGTACTTAAAATGTGGCTAGTCTAAACCCACATGTGCTATAATTTGGGTTTTAAGCACTTACTGTGAATGTGAAATATCCTATCAATGATTTTAATTGATTACACATTGGAATGTAATATCTCTATACATTTGGTTATCTATAATTAAATTTTTTTATAATTAATACAAATGACTTTTTTCTTTTTAAAATGTGGTTTTTAGAAAATTTTAAATTATATATGATGCTTGAATTGGTGGCTCATATTCTGTTTCTACTGGAGAGTGCTGTTTTTGAAGGAGGATACAGGGATGGAAAAGAAAAAGTGAAAAGACTTTTCACAGGTATGTTTTTGAAAGGGTGAACAGGGCACAGGGAAGGTTTGTTTTTAGTCTGGGAGGCCATATGTTAGAAAGGAATCAATTTGTATTATAATGTGTCACACATTGTGTTAGGCACTATAAATATCCTCGTGCCCTGTGGTAGGCATTTTAATATCTTCACACGTTGGATTGGGCTTTAAATATCTCACATAATCTTAGTTGTTTGTTTGTTTGTTTGTTTTTCGATGCAGGGGATCGAACTCAGGGCCTTGTGCCTGCTAGCCAAGCACTCTAACCACTGAGCTAAATCCCCAGCCCCTTTACATAATCGTGTAACAGCAGTCACCACAATCTGACCATGACTTTCCAGCCTGCTGACCCTCCTAGTCCAAGTGCCTCATCTCCTAGCTGGATTTGCTTCTGAAGACTTTTAATTAGCTTCCTCCTAACCACCTTCATCCATTCTCCACTTTATGGCCAGAATGATCCCTCTAAAACACAAATTTGATCATATTACTCTCCAAATTAAAATTCTCCCGCAGTCCCCCATTGTTCTCTGCCTAAAATCTAAATCCCACTGCACAGAAACAGGTACCATCTGGCCTGGCCTACATACCTCCTCTGTTCTATCTCTTACCACACATCTACCTTTTCACAAAGAATTTTTCTCATCTCTTTGGTTAACCTCTGCTTTCTCAGATTCTCTCTCTCTCTCTCTCTCTCTCTCTCTCTCTCTCTCTCTCTCTCTCCCCTTTCTTTCCTTTCAGTATGGTTTATTTGAGACAGGGTCTTGCTATGTAGTTCAGGCTGGCCTCAAACTCACAGGGATCCTCCTGCCTCGGCCTCCTGTGCTACCATGCCCAACTTTCTTCAGATTATATTTTAAACACTACTTTCTCTAAGAAGAGTTTCCAAAATTCTCTCCTACCTTCTCCCCACCACCATTCTACTGTAACACTTGCCATCACTGCATTTTGCACATAATTTCAGAATCCCTAAAACCTTAGGTCTCCATGGACTCCAGATCAAAAACCCCTGTTCTATTAAAACTATCTGCCTATCTTCAAGGCCAGCCTGGGCTAAGAGTGAGTTCAATGCCAATCTGAACAAACTATTAACAACACCCTGTCTCAAGGAAAAAGAAGTATCTGCCAGCCTGCAGTTCTGCCACACTGCACACACGCTCCTTGAGAGTGGGGACCACAGTGATGCTGTGACTGTAATTGCTTCAGCACCTGCTGCAGCCCCTAGACATAGAAGACTCTCAATAACTTTTGTCACATGCGGCTTTCTATAAAACGTGAAGGACAATGATTATCAGCCCTTAAGTATGATTACTATTATCTGTTTTGGGTTTTTTTTTTTGAGTGCTGGAGATCAAACCTAAGGTGCCAAACATGGTAACCATGCACTCTACCACTGAGCTCCACCGCACCCCCAATTTTTCTAAATCAAATTAAATCCAACTTAGTTAACCAGCTTGGTTAACCAGCTCCAACATGGTTAAGAATAAAAATTAAATTAGTAATTATTAGGAACTCTAGAGCTTAAGAGGCCCAAGAAAATTCTGGAAGATTCCTTCTTTCTTGGTACCATTGGAATCTCTGTTTTTACCAAAATTTAAATGAATGCATATGAAGGCTGGGGATGTAGCTCAGTGATAGAGTATTTGCCAACTATGTGTTAGGCCCTGGGTTCAATCTCCAGCGACACAGAGAGAATAAAGAAAGAAAGAAAAGAGAAGAAAGGAAAAGATGAGACAAGACCAGGCACATAACTAAAATGATTGAATCAGGTCAATCTTAACTAAGAGATAGCAGGGAGTGGTAACAACTGAGGCATCCTGAGAGGTAAAGCTTTGTCTAAAAATAAGTAGCAGCTTAAGGCACCAACAAATGCTTGCTGAGTGTCCAGATTTTCCAGTTTTTTTAAGGGAAACTAGAAAGCTGGATTTTTATGTGATAGCTCTTAAATTCAGTGTTGCCAAGCGTGGTGGTGTACACGCCTGTCCTGGCACTCCGGAGGCTGAGGCAGGAGGATCACTGTGAGTTGGAGGCCAGCCTGAGCTGCATAGTGAGTTTAGGGCCAGCCTGAACTACATAGCCAGACCCTGTTTAAAAAAAAAAAATTCACAGCGTAAATTCAATTATTATTATTATTTTAAGTAAATTTATCGAGTTGTGCAAGCATCACCAGAAATCAGTTTTACAACATTTTCTGCACTCCAATTAGGTCTCATGTATATTTCCTGTTAATTCCTGTGTTGACCCTCTTTCCTGACCCTAGTCATTACCCCAGACAATGACCAATGTACTTTCTGTCTTTATAGCTTTGCCTTTTATGGACATCTCGATAGACGGGGTGATTCAACATGTGGTCTCTTGCGTCTGGCTTCCTTCACTGAGCTTGGTGAATGTTTTCAAGGTTCATCCATGTTGCACACCATTGTTTGCTCCTTTTGATTGCTGAATGGTATTCTGTTGTATGGATCTACCATTTTTGTCTATTCATTAGCTGATGGACATTTAAATTGGTTTTTTTTTTTTTCTGGCTATTACGAATAATGCTGTCATAAACACTTCTGTGCAAGTTTTTATATCCACACAAATTTATCCCCTTTTTTTCCTTTTGTCTTTTTGTTAGACACCTAAGGGTAGAATTGTGGTATCATATTGTAAATTTCTATTTAACTTTCTTTGCTTATTATAATAAAAACACACAATGTTTAACTTTTTTTTTTTTTTTTTTTTTTTTTTTGGTGCTGGGGATCGAACTTGGGTCCTTGTGATTGCAAGGCACAGTGTTTAACTTTTAAAGAAACTATTTTCCAAAGTGGCTGCACCACTTTACGTTCCCCGCAGTAATGACTGAGGATCCCCATTTCTCTAGTTCTTCACCTTCATTTGCAATTGTCTCTCCTCTTGATTACAGTCATTTTGGGGGGTGTGAAGTGGTATCTCCTTGTAGTTTCGATTTGCATTTTCATAATGGCTAATAATGTTGGAGAGCTCTTAATTTTTAAATGTTGGAATTTGTTCAAATAAAAAAAATGCCACATATCAGTTCTGCACAGCTGGAACAAAACAAGTTCACAGGCTAGACCTCCCCTGAGGGAACAAATTTGGACTTCTGACCTAGACCCCGCAAAACAATGGTCTGTGAACTTTTGCTTTTGTGTCTAAAAGCAGTTTAGACTGCCAGTAAAAGTTACTGAAGAGAAAGAAGTATTTCTCACACTTTTGTAATAAGCTTGTACACTAGAAAATTTTCAATGTATTTAAAAAAATTTTTTTTTAGTACATCATGTTACATATTCACTGAATGAGTTATTAAGGTGCATTTTTGTTTTGCTTTATTTTGTTTGTGGTACTAGGCTTAAATCCAGGGCCTTCACACTGTGCTTTTCTTATTTTTTAATTCAAGACAGGGTCTCCCTAATTGACTGAGTTGCCCAGGCTATGCCTTCCTGTATCTTCTTTTTGGAGGTGAGGTTAAGTAGTTTGTCATTGTTGAACACACAGGAAGTGGCAGAGTTGGATTTAAAGCCACATCTATCAGATTCCAAATCCTGTTTTCCTTATTGGAATTGCAGCAGATTCTGGGATGGAGCTTCAAGGGAGGGTTGGATGATGGAAATCAGGGGGCTGTGTGAGGGACCTCAATGAGAGGAAGGAAGCAAAGAGGATTTTCAAGACTGGTTTCATGAATAGATCAAGGGAACCTGGGAAGACAGAATTTGGTGGGTGGAAGTGAAAACAGAAAAAGCCTGGGACCTGCTGTTTTTGCATTTTGCATTTTCCCTCCCATTTAGGTAGAGGCATCTAGCAGACAGTAGAAAATGTGGAGCTCACATGCTGGAGAGGTCCCAGAGCTAGAGACACACTTAGGGACATTCTCTTTGTTACTGGATTTTTCATCAAGACTAATGTCTTTGTGGGATTTAATTCTGGTGAACTTCCTGTCCTCCTCTTCTGATGGTCTACTGAGTTTGTTTTAAAATTATGAGGAAGTTTTAAAATGATGAAAAACCACAGACCTGGTGGCTTATGGAGTTGTGTGTGGACGCTGTAAGCATGGAATATTGCATTCAGAAATAACTTCACTGACTGACCGCTAACTTAGGCCTCAGAGATAGTCTCAGGTCTTCTCTAAACACATTTTTAAATCTTTGAAAAGGACTACCATTCACATCTTTGGCATAGTTAACTTGTACTCCATGTGCAAAGTGCACTAAGAAGGACAAAACTCTTCGTGGGGCCAGGTCACAAGACACCTGGACAAGGGGAACCTACCCCAATGGGCAGATGGGGGTGGGGACCAGTTGGATCAGGACAAAGGACAATAACAGGTCCTGATTCCGACTTTCCCAGGGAGGACTCCACACTCAGCTGCTTGGAGTTTTCTCTGAATTCCAGCAAATCCTTCCTTATCACTTCCTGCCTTGTTTTGGTTTTTTGCTTTATTCATACCAGACTAGAAGCTTCCTAGGCAATTACATCGTATGTATTAAACTGCACACATATATCCAATATTAAATAACTACATCTTGTTGCAAATATTTTTGGAAAAGGTATTAACTCTAAGTTTTGGAAAGGACAAATAATTCATTTTGTTCGTCTAGGACTTATATTGTACACATATGATTAACAATTGTGTTGTAGTGGACTAGACGCTGCAGACATTCATTAAATATTTATTAACTTGATTTTTCAGTTTCCTTCCCTTATTTTGGAACCTTTTCTTTTTTCTTTTTTTTAAATTCCAGGTCTCAGATGTTTTCTGAGGCCTGTGAACAGCTCAATGTCGGGAATATGAAGCCCTGCAGGGACCGAAAACCCCTCAACAGCCCCTCTCACAGAGGAAGCTCTACTCGATGAATGAATGAACGAACGAACGCATGAGATGAATAAGTGTTATTCTAGGGGTCCTCTCACAGGCTCATAAACTTCCTCTCCTTCTGGAATCTCAGCCAAGCCCTGAGGCTGGGCGGGGAGGCTCCTCCCCTAGCTAACACCAAAACTGCCGCAGCGGAGGAAGGTGTCCCGCGCCCGGCACTAGCCGACCTCGGCAGCATCATCTCGGAGCACCCGGTCGCGAGGACTACCGGAGCCCACCGCGGCCTGCCCCGGCAGCCGGCCGCTGGCGCATGGGCGGGGCCGCGCCCCTCCCCCCGGCGTCCCTTCCCCCACTGCAGGTGAGCCGCAGACCGGGCCCCCAGCCCCCGGGTGACGTCAGGCCTCCGGACCGCGTTCCGGCCCCGCCCCTGCAGGCAGCGCCCGGGGCCCGAGTCTTCGCGCTGAAAGCCCGTCCCGCTGCAGGACACTCCGGCTGCGGCAAGCTGAGGAGGCGGCCAGGCGCTCGAATAGGCTGCAACAGCCGCCCGACGCTGGGTCGAGGCTTCTAGTTAGAGCGGGGGCTCCCGTCGCGGAACACCTGCCCCACTGGCCGCACAACCCTCGCCAGCGCAGCACACCGGCCGCCGCAGGGTCCGTACCCGTTGCCTCGCGGGATCGCGGGGCGCCCAGCCAGCCTCAGCTGTCCGTCTCCACCCGAGCCAGCCAATCGCCTGCCAGTGGCCCGGCCGCACCTCCCGGAATCTCTGATGGGCGTGAGGGCCGGCCTATGAGATTGGGATGCTGGGGGCCCGGGCCGGGAGCGGGAGCCAATGAGCACCATTCCAGGTGGGTGGAGGGAACCGGGCTTGGGAAGGTAGCTTGGTTCGGGTTGCTAACGTCTTCCCTTGGAGATGGGCGCGCAAACGGGCCAGTGGGTCTGGGGGCGGCGGTGATGGGCGTGGAGCTGGCCCAATGAGGGTGGGAGTGGGTGGGGCCGCCGCCAGCAGCAGTGCTAAAGGAGCCCGGCGGAGGCAGCGGTGGGTTTGGGACTGAGGCGCCGGATCTGTGGTCGCGGTCGGGGACGTGCGCGGGCGCCACCATCTTCGGCTGAAGGTGAGTGAGAGGTGCGGCTGCCGGGTTCGACTGCGGCGGCCCGGGGCGCGGGGACAGTTTGTAAGGGGGAGGGGACGGATTCTGGGGTTGGGGGATCCAGCGGCTGTGGAGCGCAGAGACGGAACCCTAGCGCGAGCTGGGGAAGGCGGAGGGGGCTCTAGGCGGGAGGATTTGTGCTCCGAAGACGCGCGGCTCGAGCCAGCTGGGACCTGGGCGGTGTGGAGAGGAGGCGACGGGACCCCAGTGGGTGGAGAAGAAATCCCTGAAGGGCGAGGAACGAGGTCCGGGAGAGTGAGACCCTTGTAGGGTTCAGGGCCTGGGTGTGCAGGAGGGCGACCCCTGGGGAGTGAGGATGGAGATCTGGGGGTGCGGTTATAGGGACCAGGTCTTGGGGTGCAGGATCTCTGGCGGCGTGGAGTTGGGGGTCTGGTGCCCTAGTGGGGTCCCGGGGTTCCTCGCAAGTCTGTGTCTACCTCCCAGGAGAGGACGGCTCGTGGGGCGCGAAGTCGGTGGCGAGGGGCGCTGGACGGAAAGGGCCCTGGGCGGGTTAGGCTGGGCCGGGCTCCCCAGGCATGGCAGAGGGGTTCGCCGAGGGCCCAGGAGGCGGGCGGCGGACCTGTGGGTGGAAGGGCTGGAGCAGAGGGGCTCTGCGCGGTCCGGGGAGCGTGCGGCGGCCGAGCGGCTCCGGGGTTGGTCGGGGAGGGTCGCGCGGTGCCGGCGTCGGGAAGGATCGCGGGAGCAGGCAGCGCGCCGCGCGCCCGAGGACCGCCGGGCCAGGGGTGGACGCCGGGCCAGGCCTGGGCGCTTTGGGGGGGGGGCGAGGCGGGAAATGTGGCGGGGGCACGCTGCGGCAGGGCGGCCGGGGGGAGGGTCAGCCCTCGCGTCGGGATCTCTTTATTGTGTGAGTGATCTGGGAATGGCTCGCC